>JAQFXM010000473.1:0-49542 GCA_034693345.1 Entomobrya multifasciata | reverse complement strand
GTCACTTTGCTTGTTAAATTTATCATCCGGTAGTAGTAGCGGAGGAGAAAATGATCGTTTGGTGATGAGTAATCATTTAAAAAATTATTATCCCTATTAGGTATGAAATAAAAATAAACTAATCAGATTTTTCTTTTGTACAATTTTTATTTGAATGTTAAACGAGAGAGGAAGACAGAAAAAAAACTGGGTAACAAGCCGCCAACAACCATTATTATTTTGATATCTTCAAGATTAATCTAGGATGATATTTCTGGCGAAAATTATGATTATTTCAATTCTTTAAGGTTTTTATTGAAATCCCTAGTGGATATATTTTATTTTTTTGATTATCAACATCAAAATAATGAGCAAATCATAAAAATTGTAGGTTGTAGTCGACGTGTTCATAACACACACAGACACACTGCAGCTTATCATATTTGTAATAAGATTTTGATAAGTTTTTAGCTTTACAGGTTTTCTGCATGAACTAACCTTGTGCTGTGCTGCTGCCGACAAAGTAGTAAAACCTTTTGCCAAATTAGCAAACAGTGTGACGTAATCAATAAAACATAAAAACTGAATGATGATCGTATAAAAATCCTAATAGATATCCCTCATTAAGATTCAAAATCACTGCATTTAATTTAAACACTAACTACTTGTATAGTAGTTTTACATAAGGGTATATATGTTGGGTATGAAAAATTGTAGGGGAAATGTAAGACATTTTCTTTCTCATAAAGATAACAAGGAAAAGAAAGGCAAAGAAGGGAAGAAACATGAAAACACGTGAGTTATTTTTTTGGAAAGAGTTTTGTAGATTTTTTACCGTCACCGTGATCCCAACGTCCGCTACTGTTATAATTTTTGCTATAAGGACTATTTTGTTCTATGGAATAAAGCCCATCACCAACAACCAGTATGGCAGCATTGTTATAATAAAAAAGAGAAGTCATTGTTAAAAGTGAGTTTTGTTTTGGAATTTTAAGGCGTGTGAGGCAAATGAATACACACACACACATATGAAACAAGTAATATGAAACCCGCACAGAGAAGAAAAAAAGGCGAACAAGGGCTTTTAAAAAATTCATATTTTGTGTGCTTACCGGCACTAGATCGATTTTTGGTTCTCTGTGAATTACCGCCGCCTTTAGTACCAGAGGAACTATTTGAATTACTAAAGGTAACATTGTTATTGTTGTTATTAGGAGTACTACTATTATTGTTGGAGGAGGAATTGTGATGACCGGTAGAAGTGTTTAGGCTGCTGTTGTGATGATGATGAGAACCACCGCCAGAGCTTGGTGCGGAATTGCCCTTGTGAAAGAACAAATTGTGATGAGTGGCTGCTGCTGCAGCAGCAAAGTATGGATGATGATGGGCAGCAGAATGATGGTCATTCTGATAAAAGTCACCGGGGGACTGGTGACCTGGTTGTGTGGAATATCCTCCAGAGTTGCCACCTGCGCCGCCGCCGCCACCACCACTGCTACTGCTACTACTTGTTGTACTACCTTCGCGACTTGGTTTCAGTCCACCTCCGCTTGCATTTCCATTCCCTCCTCCGTTTCCACCAGGAAGGGAGAGGAGGCCACCGGAGGAAGGTTTCACATCGATATCTACCCCGCCACCCCCACCACCATACATATCTTGATGAGCTGATGTAGGCGTTATTGTCTCAGGCGTGGTGTCCTTTGGTGGAGTGGGAGGGAAGGGGAATATCGAGTTGTGCGGATGATGGGACGAATGATGGTGACCCGTTGTTGATGAGGAAGAATTTGAACTGGAACCTCCGCTTGACTTTGAGGAAGGTGTTTGATGAGAAGGTGAAGATGTGGGGACGAAGGAGCCTGGTCCTGCGGCATTCAGGTGATGCGGCCAGCTCGCGTATTTGTCATTTATGCTGGCTGGTGAGGCAGCTGTCGGGAGCCAGGGATGGTGCAAAGGAGGGGGATGATGAAAGTGAGGGCGACATACTTGATGAGGGTTGGAACCCGGGTGGGATCCCGTGGGGCTACCGCTCATTGAGCCTCCCCCCTGCGACATTCTTTGCACTAAAACAAACAATCACACACAAAAAACGCACAAATTAGATTTTTTCATGGAATTTTGAAGAAAATGTTCCCGTCAAAGTTTCTTAATTGCTGTCACCACAAAAACCAAAGAAGGACTAGCAAAAACTCTATCAGTTGCTCATTACATTCGTCACCATCATTCCTATTCTGATAATCAAGCTCATAATTTCAGAAATCAATTAAAGATAATCATGTCAAGTTTCATTAGATAAGAAAATTACGCAAAACAATTCATGCGTCACTTTATGAGCAAGGGAAATTATCTTTGGCCGTTGGACAAAAATCTTAAATTTTTATCAACAACACAAAAGGCTAACACAGTGTTATTCAACAATTTTTGCAGAGCGTTAGTGTTTTTGTGTTGTGCTGCAGCTTGCGACTGGTACTTTGACCAAGATACCCCATAAATCTTTGTTATCCGTTTTATCATTTTCATCCATTCATGCTTTACCTTGTTTTATACCAAATCTTATTGAAGTACAAGCAAAGATACACGCACTGATATCATAGTGAACTATGCCTTTTGGTTCTTTTCCAAAGGGCTCATGGCTCAACTTAAGCCAAGTCTATCTTGTTCGTTGTCCACTTTGATCGACAACGGCATCTCACTGAATATGAAAAGATGATAAGAATAACAACGTGATTACTTGTTTCTGAATTCATTTACTCAGAGCACCTCATTCACTTTTTTCTCATATCTCATCTCAAGTACTCTCCAAACCTTTATTATTGTAAAGGCCAATTAAGAAGAGTAGTAGCAAAGCAATCAGTATTATAAATAGCAATACAGTACAGAGACTTATTACGCCGACAATGATGATATGATGTGCTTGTGGTATCATTACTCGTTTTGGGAGATCGTAAAAAGCACTCAACCAAATTTTTCTTTTATTCTAATCTATTATATTCAGAATACTACGATGACTTTTTATGCCTATGCAGCAAAAATAGACTCGGCGGTGGTGGTAGTAGTAGTGGTGGCCGCGGTACAATTATTTTATCTCTCAAGCCTTGTGAAGAAGGGAGCTTGGGTGAACTAGTAAGCATAAAAATGGCCAGCGCTGCAAAAAAGGGTCTGTCGGACGGAGAAAAAAAGACTATAGTCATCATCATCATCATTTCATCATCAATACAAAGACTACGACTACAATAGTCTTGTCTTATGTGTTGCGTGAACATGTTTAATCTCCCCAACTGAAGAGGAGTTTAAGTAAGATAAAGGGTTC
Source organism: Entomobrya multifasciata (assembly GCA_034693345.1). NCBI lineage: Eukaryota > Metazoa > Arthropoda > Collembola > Entomobryomorpha > Entomobryidae > Entomobrya > Entomobrya multifasciata. The sequence continues at coordinate 46,256 of JAQFXM010000473.1, read as the reverse complement.
GAAAAATATGTAATAAAAATATTAGACAAGTAAGTAAAAAGAAGGTTGCTGCTTGTATGGATTTTGAGTTAGAATCGTAGTTAATTTTTTGGCGAAAAAACTGAAAACTCACTCAAGTGTGAAAAGAGCAGTATGTGGTGCTCGTTTTGGAGGCACACAATACTATATATTTCAAGAAGAAGCAATAATAATGATAGATTACTGCCACTACACTACATACTACAACTATGACGAGTATGTATGAAAAAAATATCTTAGAGAGACTAAAATACTATATGAGATTAAGAGCGGTGCTCTTTTTTTACTTGTAATTTTAGCAGAACAGTTTATCTCCGCTAGTCATCAAAAATTATCACAAAAGAGAGAAAGAATTATGTATACTAGCGCGTTATTCTTCTAAAAGGTATTATAAAATGTATGAGTTATGCTGCGGTTTGGTTTGGTCTGCGATAAAACAAAAAACTGCAATGTTTACTACAGGTACATAAACTCGCACATAAGCTCCACCACCACTTACCACACAGTATTGGCAAAAGAAACGAAAATCCATTTAATTAGCCAAAAATGAATAAAAATAAGTAATAAAGTAAAAAATGATATACTATAGTCAGTAAAGTCAGGTTGTTTATATGTAACAAACCCACCACCTTCACAAATTTTATATTTTTTGTGGCATACGTAAAATTCTAGCTTGTTTGGGGGATTCCCTTAAAATTCAACTTGATTTGTATTCAAAGGTTTTTATTATTATATGTTTTTCGTTTGAAATTTGCATCAAAACTTGAATTTTTATGGTGGATGGGATGGATGGAACGGTGTTTGCCTCCTACTCGTCCATCGCATCGTCCGTCCGCGTCCCTTTCTGCATTTCATTTGCTTTAGTGTAACTTGAGACCATTTCTGTCTGACTTATTTATAGTTTGTTTTGCATGACTTATGGATCACCTCTCCTAAAGGAATTGACAAGCCTACCATTGTTTTAAAAACCAACAATGCATAATCCATAATAATAAGGATCATGATCATTACAATTTACGAGCTTCAATTCAAAAGAGTACACGTTTTTAATCGGCAATTAAAGTGCACTAATGTCATCCCATAAAACCCCGTTCAAGTGTCATACTATCCCTTGTTTAATAATTGCCTAAACAAGTACAAGAACAATAATAATAATAGGATTGACCATTGTTAACACTGCATATTTTAAAAATTTCTTCTTTCCTCTTTCAAAAAAATTATTATAATCGATTATTAAAAAATAGTACATGCTCTGCTTCTCCAACTGCTTTACTTGCTTTTATAACTTTGCCATTACAAATTAAACCTATCACTGCAAAAAAAAAGTTGCATGACTTGATATACAATGTTTATGTCTCTGAGTCAGCTTCTTTTTTTCTGACAGGAAGATGTATGCAATTCGCACGCCGCCACGGCCAACTCATGATCATAGCTCATATAAAAGGAAAACATAAAAAAATTGCATTGATTATAGCATTACTACCAGTGCATCATCATCCTATCATTCAACAACAATCATAATGCATAAATCGACCACCACCAGCAATAAATGCCTATCTAAACACATTCACATACTGGCTTGCTCGGTAATAATAATGGTTATCAAAAGAAGTGAACAAGCCAATCTTACATTTATATCGCTAATCAAACAAGCCATTAAAACCAACAAGGCATATTTTTCTATAAGTGTACATCATACAACACAGGATGAAAGATGATAGAAAGGAAATTTATAACTACTCTGCTTGCTTCTGCATTTTGCTGCTCGTAAACTAATAGTAAAAATATATACAGGCTGCAAGTTTTTAAAATATAAAAATGCATGAAAAACATGCATATGAAAACACCGGTGCTTCTGCCGTGCTTCTTCTTATCACAAAATTGCAGTTTTTATTAAAATGCAACTTGATGTACTATGTATCTATTTAGTAACATTGTTTTAGTATATTTTTTTATTGTTTTAAGGTGCAAACTAAAAAAAGTTGAGTTAAAAAATGTGAATTATTAAAATCATCCAACAATGTTAAAAGTATTTAGGTATATGTACATGTGGCTACCCTAAAAAAGCTCTTTTTAAATCAAGATAACCATCATATCTCTCTCTTATTTGCAATATTGTAATAACAGTAATAACCCTAAATGCAATTCGATTGCAAATACGTGCCATATACTGTGTATCGTTATTCCGACTAGACAACCAAAACATCTTTCGTCAAATCAAAAAATAAAGCTTTAGTCAAGAAGTTGTTAAATTGTTCAATCCGCCCATCATAATATCATATCATTTTTTATGTGTGTAAATTTGTGAATTTTTAAAATTGATGTATGATGAGATGATGATGACTTCTGCTTTGTGGACTATGATGATGGTGAACAATTTGTAAAATTTTCTGCAAAACGGCCAATCAACCACCGCATAAAAAAGTTGTGTGAAGCTCAGAGTGTGTGCGCCGCTTATCATCACATTCTATCAATAGCAATCTTATGTTATGGTATATTGTACAGGCGGTGGTATCAATAATCATAATCGTAAAATATATAGGTAGTACACAAATATATGCAGAGAATTTTTTGGTCGATAACCCTTTCTTAGTGGCTTTACAATAAGTGCTTGTAAACGCGGGGATATGATTGTGAATACATTATAAAGTCATTTTAAATGCTAAACTTTTTTATAAACTTATGATCCTCGTGAGTCCGTTATTCAGAAAAATTTAAAATGTACACGATGCGTACATAATGCATTTATAATGTAGGTATATGGCTAGCATCAAGAAAATGTTTTCTACTAATTGAAAGCCAAAAAAATGCTAACATATGACAAGCCAGAAAAGGAACGGGAACAAGACCGCCCTGTTTCAATTGTTTAATTGTACAAAATTCCACCTTATTTTTTAATTCCTATAAGAGTTGTGGTTGTTTTTTTAAACAGCGGAAGCAACATTTTCTTATTTGAAAAGCCACAAAAAAGGAGAGAATGAAGAAGAGGAGACAGCACAAAAAAATGTGTTTCAAATCAGAGTATCATTTCATAGTCTCCTAACTAACTTGGTTGGTAATTTATGGGCTTGTACAATAATTTTGTATGCAATGTGTACTTATTTGCGTACGCATTTTCTAAGTAGGCATTAGACAATTTATCTGAACAAGCTACTGAGCATTTATTTAAAATATATGTAATCGGAAACGGATTTCGTTGTTGAACACATTATTTGTTCTCCTTTGATATTGTTTGCGCATTGTTTACTTTTCCAACTACCTCATTCACTCTGTTGTTAATTAGGTACGCTTAGAATTTTTTTTATATATAAGCCACCTTTACAAAACGTCCACCTTTTACCACCAAGAAGCTTCTTCTTCTTCTTGTACCACACCAGCAGCACTTAATTTTCAATGAAACACGCCTGACATGACATTACTTTTTTTCTATTCTCCCTTGTTTTGCGATGTGCAATGAGGATGATAATGATGATGTTGCAAACAAGAAGCAGGATTTATTTGTGGTTTCATTTGTTTGGCTTTCTGCTACTCGGCTCAGCACTTTACATCAATTCCTCTTTCTGATGCTGAAAAGAAATCGCTCTCCACTCACTTTATTTAAATGATTCACATTTCAGCTTTCAGATAAATCCTCGTGTTCACACAGAGAAAAAAATGTGATATTACATACAAGCTTGTCCCCGTCAATTCAAAAGAGATAGGAAACGGTGATATCAAGAATAAAAAAACTTTGAACTCACTGAACCTTTAACTGACACAAAAGCAAAAAAAAATCAACAGGAATGCCCATGTTATGTTTGCAATTACAAGTTATCGTGATTGTTGGTATGTATGAAAGAAGTGCATAACGTCAAGAATGCTTGCATTTTATTTTATTGCGTTGTATTATTGATAGATAAATTGTGCACTTTTTTCAAGCCCTATTTTATTGTAATGTAATCAGCTATAACACTTAAAGATATATGCGCATAAAACTGACGTAAAAGTAACATCAATAAATATCAAAACATTAAAGTGATGTCGTTTTTTTCTGTAGAATAAGGTAAAGAATTTCAATTTTAAGCCTGGTCTCAGGTCTTTTACATTTTTTATTGCTGTTTGTCATAGTCAGGATTTTTCTAAGAAAAATAGATTCACGTACCAAATTGGTGAAAATCTTTATCCGTGTGTGTAAGATTTGCATAAAGTTTTATAACGCATTTGTCTTGTTCATGCATTTTTATATTTTATTAATAGTAATAACTGTAATAAATATGCAAAAAGCATCAATAAATTATGTGTAGATTTTTTTTTGACTTGACATCAAATTCCACAAGTCACACTGCACAGGTAGTAATATTTAACGATGTCCTCATTTTTATTATTTTTTCCATTACCCATCAATCCAACAAGTCTCAATAAATAATGAAGTGAAATAAAAATTGAGAGAAGACCAGACTTACCAGTACTTTTGCATGAGTTTAATGGGACAGCAGAGGCAAGGGTGATATTTTATGCAGTGAACTTGGTGCTTATTTTAAAACATGAAATGTCATAATAATCATAATAATTTTTGCACTTGAAGAAGAAGAAAACACTAAAAGTAGCCAAGATAAGTGCAAGTACAAAAATAAATTACATGGGGTTTTTCGCATGTACTTCATTTAGAATTTATTAATCGGGTGGATGGAGAGACGGATGGATATTCCTCTGCCGGTGGCATTTTACAATGCATAAATTTATTTTTAGCTGGGCATATATTATTTATGATGTTTTATACGTCATTTCATACATATGTATGCATACATAATGAGGAAAAGTGTAACGGATTAAAAATTTATAATGATCAAACAAGGAAGGATGAGCTGAATGAGGGGAACTTGAGCCCATCATTGCATTGTGTTTGTGGTGCTGTGGTGCTATAATTTTTTCAAATAAATTATAATAATCTAAAAATCTGAGCAAAATCAGGATGATGAGGGTGAATGATGATGAGCTTTAAAGTGTTTTGTTAAGACAAGTGTACTAATTAATTCTTGATTTTTTTGTAATATGGATGTAATAATTGGTTTTCTCAGTGCATTCTCTTAATCGCAACATGCCCTGAAGGTGTTGGCGTGATTTTTCCATAAAAATGTAAAAATTGGTAAATTGTAAAAAGATTGTATAAAAAGATATAATTACTTTGAGAGTAGGAATGCATGGAACCGGAATAGTATCTGGCTACCCGTGATGTATTAACTTCACTGAAGAAGACATCGGCAGTGGCCATATCCTCCACTCCGAGACAATTTGAAGATGACGTCGTCGTGTTTGGTGTTGATGATAACGGATCCGTAGCTATGCTGATTCCGGAAGCGGGTGATGAACAATGAGAATGAGAATTGATGGAGGTGTTATTATTGTTGTTGTGGTGATGAGAGTGAGGAAGCTGCTGAGAATGCAGGTGATGATGTGATACTGAGCCGGTTGATGACGATGAGGATGTCGGCGATGCGAGGAAATGAGTCTCCATATATCTCATCAAGGGACACTTATTTTTACTCTTAAAATCTATCAACTTTTGACAAGCTAATTCAAAACTAAACAATATAACAAAAATTTAAAGTTTTTTCTTTTGCCTGAATACTCACATTATTGTCATTTTAGTCATTGTTCCGTTTGAAATATTTGAATCACTTTTAATAAAGAAGTGTTGTCAACTTTCCCCACTTTTTGTTCACAAAAGTAATTTATCTATCAATGTTTCAAATTGAAAAGATTCACAAAACGAACTTTTTGTTTCACAATAAAAAAAAGTTACTAAAATTACCTTTGCATTGAAAAATACTAGGTAAAGTTTCATGTATAAATGATGAACTAGAGTTATTGAATGATTTGTCTTGTCAACACTTTAAAAACTTTTTCTATATGACAATGACAGTATTAATAGGGTAGTAGGAATACTATTGCACATTTATATAATTTGACAATTTTTGACACTTGAACAAATAGTCACTCCCACAAACAAGCACAATGTAGTACTACCCGCTGTCAGTTCGTCTGCTAAAAGACAATTTGTGTAATTTGTTAATTTAGATAAATTGCTATTGGATTGGAGAAAATAACTCCAGACAAAAACTATTTAGTTTTTACGCACATGGGTATATCAGGGTACAAATATTGAATGTGTATGTATCTTTTATGCAAGAGATAATACAACAATCTATTTTTTTGGGATTTGTGCATTTATATCTAATATCCGTTCAGGATGATTTGACAAACCAATTTAAAGTTTCTTCTTCTATTTTCACTCTTGCAAAATTGACAGGCAGTGAAAGAGATTGCGATAAGATATTCGATTTAGAAACACCTACACAACAAGAGGCACAAAAAGTCACTATTGCTGCACACACATGATTTATCAGAAGAGACAAGACAATAAACAAAAAACACTCACACAAAACATTCCTCTGTGTCTGGACTACTGCTGATATACTATTTGTATAAAGATAGCACGACCATGCAATGTTTGTTTGCTTTTTTCAAGTTCCTTCACAACTGCTTTTCAAGTTCTTAGCAATTTCGGTATTTTCTCCGTAAAAAAATGCTGATCGCTCTCATATATTCATACTCATGTCATGTGTCTACACACAGAAGAACTAAACTTTTTTCGGTTTATAATTTTTCTCACACAAGAAAATTTTGCTGGAAATACATACCACGTTCACTCATATGCAGCTTTTATTGCAAAACAACAATTATGCTCATAAGCATGATAATTTTTTGGTGTTGCGGTGTCAGTGTGAGAACTGTATTTTATATCATGATAATGATAACAATGAGGAAGATGTGTATAATATGAGAAAAAATGTATGTATTTCATATATAATACTTCTTGCGTTTGGTTTGCTGATCATATACTTAAAAAATGTTCGTTCGTCAGTTTATTTTACTTGTGCCCGACTCGGAGCACACAATCACTATGACTGAACCAAGGGAAGAGCCGATAGCGAGCTTTTTCTTATCTCCACAGCATCTTCCTATCTTATATTTTTCCTTCTTCTCTTCTCTCTCCCTTTTCCTATTGTTCAACAAAAACTTACGTACGAATACGTTACGTTATATTTTCACAGAGAGAATGAAAAATAAGGGGAAAAAGTTTCTCTCTCGTTTTTTTGGCTAGCTTTGTCTAGCGTGTACGGTACCAGTAACAAAAGGGCTGCTCTGCTGCTGCCGAAAAGATACTGTTGATGATGATCCCTACTATTCTTCCTTTACTTAACTTTTGCAGAGGAGCGAGCGAGAAGAGACTCGGAATCTGACTGTGTACGTACGTACATGAGCAGCGTACCTCTTTCATGACGATGATCATCGTTCATTTTCAGAGTGGTGGCAGAGCAGGCAAAGGCAGGCAAGCAAGTATTTTGTTATTGTTGGAGAAACACATGTGGATACACACATTAAAAACTTTCAGAGAGACTCGTTTATAGGGATAGGGTAAATATGGATTTGAGCAAACCAGCAGCATATACTACACAGCACACAAGCATTGTACAACAACATACAAGATAACAAGTCCATTCTTCTCCTGGTTTTCTGATATGATATGAATGGGGTGAACAAGGAACATATATAAAAAAACTACATGTTGTAGTGTGATAGGAAGGAATGCATACCTAGATTACTATGAGGAATGTGTAGATACATACATGCACGTGTACTTTTATGTGGATATCTTATGGGAGAAGGAGGTGCCGTTGAAGAGTGCCTAGGCGGAGCCTCGTCCCGGTAGACACGTCCTCTATATCGAACCGCTTCAAAGGGGAAAATTGTGATTTTTAGGCTTGTCCCATGAACAAACTGTGGCCGCTGCCCACAAAAATATAATATTATAAAAATATATATTGGATATTACATGTAAAAAAAAATCTGTACGAAAATCATGAAAAGATGCTCTTCTCATTTTTGTCTCTTTTGAAATTTTCTTGTGCAATAATAAATGCATACTATTTATTTTTTAAAGAGAGAAAAAGTGTTTCTATTCATTTCATTGAACTTTTTATGAACACTCATGCTTCTCTTTTTTGAAAACTTTGTAGAAATAAGCATAGCTATACACTCACAGCTGCATCGACGTTTGCAAGTTGAAACATTTCGAAAAATAAAACATGAAAGAAATCTTTTTTTGCCTTTTTCTAATTTTGCAGCAGATACAGATTTGTGTGGAGATGCATACCAGGGATGATTATCATGAGATGCGATGCGACACGATGCAGAAAAATTGTCACAAAATCATCAACTCTGTTGGAAGTGGAGAGAAGTCGTCAAAAACGTGTGATGTAATTTATTAAAGAATGACTTGTGTTCTTTTCGGTGCGCTGCTGCTGCCTGCTCATCGTCATAATTTCATACGTTTTCCGTTCTAGTTTGCTTTTCGCACTGCAATAAACAACGCCATACACACCAGAGCTTAGCAAGCAGCAAATAAGATGTTATAGGTTAACGATAATCATGATCATAAAGAAATAGTCCATAAAGATAGAAGATGAGACATGATGCGACATAATATCACACATTGATTAGACTTATCTGTCAAACTCATCTTTCTTTTTTAAACTTCAGCCAAGTTGAAATCTTTTTTCTCTTCTAAATTGTACATTTTACAGCATAACAAACAGTTCTTTTAATATAACTTAAATTTATTATGTGTGAGTAAGTATGTTTTCGAGTGTACAATCCCGCGAGAATCCCAGACCAGAGACCACTTTTCTTCTCCGCTCTCTTTTTTGGCAATGCACACATTTTCACGCTCTATTCTTGACAGCTTTTTCACCGAACAAAGGTGATATCTTGATCAGTTAGCGGTAGCAACAACTGCAACTGTTTTTCTCTCTTTGAGATGAGCATGTGAAAAGAGAAGAGAGGATGGAGAGTGCATACGCATAAAAAAATTGATGGCTTATCGTATCATATCATATTTTACTGGTTTTTAAGCTAAGCCAGAGAAGTGAGTCCCAACCTAACCCATTATTATTATTGTCACCTGAGCTCTCTGATCTGAACTCCGATGCGATATAAGAGAAAAAAGCTTTTTTGTATACATCATCAATATCATTTTATCCGCATTACCATTTGCCATCATCTTAGTAAAGTAACGACAACTAGCTTTTCTCATTATAAGTGAAGTATGTATGTCCGTCCAACACACATGCCAAGAAAGTTCTTAAAGAAGAAAAAGAGAAATTTCCTTATGCGCTTGTCAAGAAAATTTTCATGAAGAAAATTGTCATTTGAAAAGCTATTTCGTATGAAATGTATGAAATACTCAAAGTACCTTTTTAAAGCTACCGCTACTTATATATTTTACTCGGCTTGTACAGTTTTTTACAAAGTGTATTCAAGTTACTTTGAATTTTTGTCCTTTTTCAGGTTGAAAACCATCAGCACCTTGTCTTGTACTGATCATCTCATTTGATCATCTTTAGATATGTTTTTTTCTTTTGTGATGGTTTTCTGATGTGATGATGGTTAGTTGTGGTTGGTGGTGTCGCTGTCGCCATCATCACTTCATTCATTATTCCATTAACCTACCTTCTTGATTTGATCAAAGGGAATCATCTCTGCTGTCGCTATTGCTAAATGGAATAAAAACTCGAAGAAAAAAGGTGTGTGTGTGCCTGTCTGTCCAAGCTGATTTTTGGAAAAGATAGCGTTTTTACTTGTGAGTTGTGAAAACGAGCAGCGCAGTGGAGTGTGATGGTGAATACAGTACACCGCTTAGCTTGCACTATATATTATTCCTCCTGTCAACTCAATATAAAAACGTGCGTGACACATGAACATCTTCTTCCTTTTTGCTAACTGCTGTTGCTGAAACGAAGAAAAAAACTTAACGATGTGTTGAGCTAGTAGAGCAGAACGACAAAAACACAACGTTTCTTTTTCCACTTATAATAAAAATAACGATGTCATTGTTGTCATCACCTTTTGCGCTTAGGCATATTTTTCACACTCCATAAATATAAGAAGTAACGTTATGCGTCATAATCTGAAGAAAAACCATTACCTAATCATACTATATGGCAATATAATTTCATATTGAACATGGCGTATCGTCACACACAAAAAATTCACAAACAATAAAATTAAGGTGTGCTGTTAATCGAATTTACAGTATGCCACTTGAAGACTTAATTAATAACGGTGGTTTCCCAACTGAACTGAGAGACTTAATTACTGAAAGCCCCGTTACATATAAAGCTGTACCATGCATATTAGCACCGGCACTTCTTTAAAGGAATCAATATTTGACCTGCATTCCAACACATTTTTTGCAAATACTGATGACACTGACAGAGAATAACTTGCATAATAATATACCTATATTATATGCATTGGATATGGAAAACATAAACAATGTAATTTATGCTGCATTTAGTGCAAACTGATTTATCAGATTGGCATGCTCAGTGATCGTCCTTCCTCCTCTTTTTTTTCTTTTCCAAGTCATCAGGATCGTCGTTGGGATTACATGTATATCATTGTAACAGCATATATATTCCTTTCGCACAGGAAAACGCACGACTAACGAAAATAATCCTGTGTGATTTGTGTTTCTATCCTCCTTTTACAAATGTGAAATCATAGAAAACAGTATCGATAGTAAAAAAACCACTGCAACAGTTTAAAAATAACTGCTGCAGATTGCGATTGTGTCGAAAGGATGACAATGACAATCACGATGTCTGCTAAAAAAACTGTTGTTGTGATGATCGTGATATGAAGTTATGGGATTTGATAATGTGTGCGACTGTTACTCTTACTGATGTTATGCATTTTAAGAGCATGCGACAATGATGGTAATAATAATGAAAGACATTTCTGTCCATGACCTAGACCATGGGGATGGAGAAATGAACGAGAGTCAAAAAGCTGTAAATAAGAATTTATCAGAGAACGAGAGAGAGAGAGGGCAAAGCCAAGGAAAAGAGACAGAGAGAAAAGCCGCTTTGTCATTCTTATCTTTAGATTGCATACAGCCGTTTGGTGGTAGGCTCCAACTATTTTTCGTCGTCGTTGTTGATGTTGTAGAGGATCCCGATAAATAACAAATAATATTATGCATGCACCACAGAGTAACTTTGTAAATATGATACTATGAATGACTTTGTTTGTTTGAATCTCTGTGTACGAAATATACTTGATATGATTTGATCATGATGATGATATTCTATCATGAAAAATCGTTAAGCAATGCCAAAGAAGTGTTGTGTAATCATAATCACAAACAACCCATCATTGTTGTCGTCATATTTTTGAAATAGCGTCTTATTTTCTTGAAAGACAGGAATAAAGATAGGATGAAGTGCACTTCGAACTACTCTACAATGCAATTTTTGCTTGAAGAATGTTTTTGTCGTTGTCGTCATCTTTATAGAATTTGTTATCGGAAATCGGTCGGTTTTTGTGTGTAGGTCGCTGGCTTTTCATGTGGTAGTGGTTTGGTGATGTGATGATTACAGAAGAATAACTGTATCAGAAAGTGCACACTTTTTAGTAAAAAATATAAAGGAGATGGAGTGCTATAGTGTGTGTATTACGGGAAAAGAGAATGGATTCGCGTTGTTATCTTATCTTTTGGTCCGATGGAAGTCCGCTGCTGCTTCTTCACTTTACTACAAAAAAGAGAAAGGAAAATGGATGATAATGATGATGCTGGGGAGAGATGAACTTTTGGGATGGAAAGATGGAGAGAAGACACGAGCTCATTCATCCTCATCTCATTAGCTTATCTCTTTTCTGGTGGTGATGACGATGATGATGATACTTTAGCTTTGTTGTGGGACATACTGGTGGTGATGACGATGATGATGATACTTTAGCTTTGTTGTGGGACATACTGGTGGTTTACATAGTAGCTAGAAACCAGTCAAGTCAGGAGAGCAATGAAAAGTCTAACAGAACTTTTGCTTACACTTGTTCACTTAAAACTGGTATGTGCTTTTTCATCCCTTTTTCCAAAATCGATTAAATGTTGTCGTGATATGATGGTGATATGTTGATGATGGATTGTTATTGCGTAAATTGAGCAGAGATTTGATAAAAACGGAATTTCTATGTGTATCGTAACTATTTGATTACAGCAGTATAATCAAATCAACATAATGTTATGATTTTATGAGGAATTTTATTTTTCAACAAAACTGCCAATTTTTTCCCTAACGCACAAGAATAAGATTGATAGGTATTTGATTTTGATGGGGTGGTGTATTATATAAACCTCTCTATAATTATGTGGGTTTTTCGAGGTGAAGTCTTTTTATGCGTAATTTCGTGCTGTGTTTTGCTTGTATAGCGTTTGTTTGGGGAGAAAGGAGATTAGATAGAAAGATGAGATTTTCTCCATCCATCTACTTTGTTTTGATCAACTATCAAAATATTTTATAGTTAGTAGTAGTAATACAAGAGCATACGCAATTCACAGTAGGCTGTACAATATATAATAGTAAAATAGCTAAAGAGAAGTTGAAAAAAGACAAGTAAAAGAACATAGCAATATCTAAAACGATCATGATGAAGATCATCATCATCATTTTCATAAAGTGAACGCAGAGAGTTGGAGAAGTTTGTTTGAAGGAACATTGGTAGTCATATTATTATTATTACCATTATCGTAATCATAATCTTCCATCTTTCCTTCTAGTTCTGTTTCTCTATAGCAAGCTTGTGAGAAGGATGAAAATAAGTAGAGCTTTTTTTTCGCTTTTGGGTACAAAGTATAAGTATTCTTGCAGCAGCAGCCTCTCTCCTGCTATGCCTATGTGTCTGTGCTTCTTTTCTTGGAGCATAATGAGCTGTGATATGATGGTTTTATAGGAACTTTTACAATGTGGTTATGTGATGTATGATGATGACGAGCAGGAGAGTAGTAGCAATTGAAGTTGGAACGAGCACGAGAAAAGATTTCAAAAGAAAAAGCAGCAGCAGTGGCAGTTGGTATTGTTAAGTAGGTGCATAGCGTTTTTTATCAGCAAACAGGGCAAAAAAGAAGGAAACAAGATGAAGAGGAGAGATGTGATGTGATGCGGTATGGTTTGGTGTGGTATAGAGAGAGAGAGAGATGATGATGAAGAAGAAGAATATTGAGTAGAAGAGAGGAAAAAGAGAGTTTCTTTTCTGTTTTGTGTTCGTGCCTTGTTTGGAGAATGGATGAATGTGAAGGCGTGTCTTGACCGTGCTGTTGAGAAGAGCGGCATTGCACAAGGGAAACTCCCAGAGGAGGTACGCTTCTGATAACAAACTAGCTACGTATTGTGTATTTGTAAGCATTGAAGGTATATACATGCATGTATATAAATGGTATATGTACATATGTCATGTATATTGGTTAAGATATACGTTACGTGTTTTCATCATATTATTTTCCCTATCTCTTCCACATTCACAATCCCATTCAGTAAAAAAAGAAGAATAAGACGAGGAACGAGAGTGAGCAAAGGCAAAGCAAAAAGCACCGCATTATTGGATTCAATTCAAGGAGAAAAACGGACTCGACAAAGTCAGTGAGATTTGAAGAAGCTTCCTCTTCTTCCGTTTTTTCTTTGACACTGTATTAATACGAAATATATGTATGTATTTATATAAGCACTTATATAACTTTAAAAAAGTTAGTTTAAGAAGATGTTATATGATGACTACGATTCCTTTGGTTATGTGATGAAGAAGAAAAAAAGTTTTATTCTTTTCCGTGCTGCTTCACTTTCTTGTGTTAGGCTAGGTTACTGATAAGTGGCTGATAAGATGATATGGAATGAATTTCTTATTATATGCCTTTTGGAGTTGAATAGAGAAAGAGGACCAAGGCAAGAAGGAGAAGAGAGTTGAGAGAAGAAAGAGAAATACTTTTCCTGCTTGTACGAGAGAGACTAGAGAGCTGGTCTGCGGAATCTCTTTTCTCAGAGAGACTCACTGAGAGAGTTTCTCCTTCCGGATCCCGGATTCATTCGCAGAAGGAGATAAGGAATAAAAGTGCTTCTTTTTGATGCAACACAAAACAGTTATACACATGCATGAAAGGAGAATGTATGTATATTTATAAGCTATGTATAAATATATTTTAGAGATGAATGTTTTGTAGAAGGAACCAAAAATTCATGGAAGGAAAACGATGAAATTCAGGGAGGGAGCAGGCAAGGCAAGGAAGTGAAAAGCAAAAAAAATGGGAGAGCATTTTTATCTCTCAAAGAGAATATACAAAAAAATGATTTTTTTTCTTTAGTGGAAAAAAGTAAAAGAGAATGGTACGGAGAAGACAGATAGCATAGTCGTCAATCAATATTTATGTATAGACAGAGCTGAACCTTTTCGACATGATAAAATATATTAGGGGCTTTTTGGGATTCCGACTTCCTTCCCTGCAGTATCAAAAAATTTATTCTAATCTAATCTGAATTTTTTTGAATGTGAGATTAGGCAAGAAAGAAGAGAAATATGGTAAAATATTCTAGCGACCGGCTGTATTTTTTATTTATTTTAGGTTTTTCTCTGAAAATGATACTTTATACTTTATATACGTTCAAAAAAACTAGATGTTACGCCACGCATAAGAGTGAGTGGAATAAACTCGGCATGTTTTATGTACTTTCCAATTTTTAAACAAGGAAACTGATTTTTTTCTCTGTTACCCATCAAACCCATCAATCAAAACATCAAAATGCGCAATTTAACTTGGAAATCGAAATGTCTGTTTTATTTAGTTCTGAGTATTTTTTATTGAGGTTTTTGGCTCTCATTTGTTTCGACACATGTTAGATATGAAATCAAACATGTTGAAACATAAAAAAACTCGAACATCCTCTAATGTATTTTATGTAAGGATATTTTTACAACCTATTTGAATTTTTCATAGAACATAACTACTGGAGAAAATCGAATCTTCGAGAATTTCTTGGACTATTGAAATCCAAAATAATATTACATAAAAGGTATACATTCAAAATGATACACGGAAAGAACAACAAGACGTGCTAAGTTAGCGGCAGAGATGCAGACAGTAGGAGGCGACGACGACGCCTAATGATCATCATCTTAAATTCAAATACGACAGCAAAAACAATCGTGTTATGTATTATTTTGATGTGCGAAACAAAAATCCATCATACTTTCACACAGACCCAACTCAACTCTGCGACGGACCGGCTGAGGAAAAATTGAATTATTTATATACATATTTATTCAAACGATATGATCATCTTCATCATCATTAGGGTTGTCCCTTCGCGTCCTTACGCGCGAACGTTGGTATAAAAGTATACAATGTGTCATTTTTGCTTTACCACTTTACGATCTATCTTACATGGATACAAAAATAATAGTGATAATGATAAAATGAAAATCTTACGTCAGGCTGTGAGCACGGTCGTTCGTCACTAAACAACAGTTTTTTTGTAGAAACCCTTTTGTCAACGTTATTGGCATCAAGAATGACATAGACAATAGGGTACTTATACAAAACAAAATAATATTCATGTAGTGTGTGCGCTCCCAAAAAAAAAGGGTTGACTGCCTACTGATGAAGGACGTGTACTACAAATAAATATACAAATTTGGTATATTTTTATATGTGCTCTGCTCTCAGCTCAGTTTTGTACTCGTTAATATGCGGCTTATTAGAGAAGCTCCCTTTTGTACTCGTTTTGAAACAAATCGAAAAAAGAAGAAAAATGCTGGGATATTTCCTTTCTTTGGTGTAAAAATTGTAAGGGTTGATGTTGATAATATGCAACGAGTGAAGTCAAGAGAGGCGCCAGTGAGCTGTCAAAAGTGTCGCCTTTCCCGTTGACATACATCGCATCATCATAATTTCAATTTTTATTTTTATATGTACGCACGCATCCCAATATATAACATACATAACATCATATACTGGGCATAATGTATTATGCATCAATTCCACACAAAGTTGAAACATCAATGCTACTCCTTTGATTATTTTCTCATCTCAGAGAATATCGATGAAGCGACATTGTATACAAGTTTCGATATGGCATAATATTTTGTTCTTTTCGCTTTAGCCCAGTTTATAATATCCAATGCCAATATCGAGTGAGAATAATAGAGCACGAACGAAGCACAACAATAATGCTCGTTATTGTACACTTGATAGTAATGTGGTGCGTGATGATGTGGACGAGCGTAAAGCAAAATTCAAGATGTAAAAAAAGTTTACTTCACCATTTCAAATGCACAGTCAAGATTTTCTGGAGAAAGAAAAGAAAAAACAGTGAAGCATGAGAGTTGGTTTTGTGAGAGAGCTGGAGAAGATGGTATTTTTTTTGGAGGATATAGAGAATGAACGAGAGTAGAGTCAGCAAGCGAGGTAGGAATAGGAAGGAGGAAACATCGGAAAGATTTATGTTGCTCCAGATAAGAAGATTACGATTACATTGCTTCAGCTCCTCCAGTCTCTACATCAGCCAAACAACAAAAGGAAATACTGTGATAGCATATTTATACATATGAAATATTATTATTTTACATTAAAAAGTATATAAAATGTAGAGAGATATGATTGCTCAATATATGTGTATACAATTTTATATTATTTGTGATTTTGACTGGAAGAATAAATCTGCATTGGCTCCGACACAATCAAGCACAAATTCTCATTTTTTTGTACTTCGTTTTAGTCACTGTCTCCAGTTCATCCGTCCATTCGGCTAATCAGTTGCTGAGTTCTTTTGTACTTTGCACTGATTTCGTAAATAAAAAGGTAGAGAACAAGCTTTCATTTCTTAATCTTTTTCTATCGTATTACCTTCGTTGGAGATATGTGATCACGATATGAATTTAATATGAAAGATCAACATTACAATTTATGTGATGGAAAGTGCATTGTGTACTTGGCAATGGTGAGCTTGTTTATGATGATAAATTGCAGAAAGTGACTGAAATATATGACGTTTTGCTAATGCTTGCTTGGCTTGTTGACATGTCAAGCCTTTTCATGTAATTAGAGAAATCAGAAGGGAAGTTGTGCTTCAAATGTGGTGAAAGGAAACCCAGTAAATTAAAGTGAGAAATTTAATGTTTACAAAAAAAAACATTTTAATGTTTATGTACTTGTTATTGCGACATATATCCCCAACACGATTAAATCTAACTATAAGCAGCTAATATTTACCTTACACATTAATGTGTGGGTGTACCTACGGAATTTAAATAGAAATTAAAATATTTTTTGTTTCCACACGCGTAGAATCCTGAAAAGATCAAGGCCATACGAATAAGTTGCAAATTGCAATGCCAAGAACCTTTGAATTCCAGTGAATTTATTTCGTCATAATTTCGCATTTTCGAAGTTATCTGGAACTATTCTAGACACATTCTCAGGTATATTCCATAAATATTTGAATACAAGGAAAATTCATGTGTACCGATAAACACTTAATGAATTCGTTGTATAAACAAAATAAAAGTTTTGTATGTTATTTGGTTAAATAATAATGTTTATATACAGCCGAAGTTTTGTAGATTCAGAGCGTGGCTTATATAATTGAAAATTCGGACGAAATGTTGCAGCATCGACCCCAAAACCGTCCAAAACTACAGGGACGAGGAAATGCAATGAAGCAATCGTGAGCTAAAAATAACTGGCGACCTTGGTTACTTCAAGGCAGCTCATGCAAACTTTAATTAGATTGGATTTTCAGCAATAGTCAATATTTCTCCTATCATAGCCTTTTTAATTTTACACATATATGTATTAATCCAATTAATGATGAAATACTAATTATTTTAGGAAGTTGACATGGCTATGCTGGGGGAACCTGAGATGACAAGATTTTGATGATATATGTTTTTGTTTGGTGATTGTTGAATATCCTGATGGCAAGTATGAATATTTTAGTAAATTACATGGTACTAATATGCTATCTTAATTGTGGTCTTTACTGCAATATTCGTCGAGCTAATGAACTACTTAAACACATATTGACTACAGGGAGACATACGGAAAGCAAGTATACTTGTGTCGTATATTGAACGGTGGACTTGAACCTCTCATTTTCAAACATGAGATAGACAAACACTATTCCTATGAAATAGAATTGTACCAAAGCAGCAGTATGTAGAATTGGTCATCTGAAAGTAAGCTCAAAGAGGCGAAATGGATGCCATCTTCTATCCGGAAAGGGAGTTTTCCTGACACAAACTCTTGTTATCCTTCGCTGTATCCAACAGAGTGAGAAAGTGAAATTTGTTCGCCCTCAGTTCTCCAATAATTAATTAAAGTTGCTAAGCATTTCGTAGAATCTTGTCATGTCATGGCTTTTCGATTCATTAATTTCGAATAGTTACCGTTATTTTGCCAATATGCACTTTCGTTCATTTACTTTATGTGATGCAATAAATAATGGAAAGTTCATGTACACAAGGTAGTTTTCTTATTTAAAAGCTTGATTAAATGCAGGGGTGATCTGCTGGTCTTTTTATTTTTCATATTTTTCTCACCATACAATATGCACACTCGGAAATATTATATGATAGAAGTTATGTAATAAATATATATTAAGTAATAAATAGCGGAGCGACTAGTAAAACGGCTTTCTGAAAACAAATTATATAGTACCATATATTTTATCATTAGTTTGTGCCTCGTCAAATGCCCAAAAGTTATACAATCCGCTTCACCAAACAAAACGACGAGAACCATAAAGTTGGCTTAAGGCTTCTTGTAAATTTTAGCTATTCATAATACGGAGATTTCTTTCAGTTTTTTTTTCAGAAACTACTTGAAATCCGTAACATGAAAAACCAAAATCAAATTTTTATTTATAACCATTACCTTAAAATGTCATATAGATTTTAAGCATAACGTTAGAGAATTCAAATCAGAATAATAAGTCAAATTTATATTTTTCTTCGTTTCAATGTTTTTGGTGAATAGAACTGTTGACTTTTAAGGCTATTCACAAAACACAATCTAACCCATACATGTGTAATTGATAACAAGTATAATATTTATGTATATATTTTAATGCAATCTATGCACTAAATAATGTAGTTATTTAATGCACTAAATAATATAATTATTTATAGTTACTCAATTAGTAATAGCCGCGCGAATAGTCATCCTTTCTTCACATTTACATATAAATAGATTTATATATATCATCATATTTAAATCTACCTTGTTATATTTTTTACCACAATCTTCGTCATCTTTTTTATAGCACTTGTATTTAGGAGTCGATATAATTCACTTGTAATAAAAAGAGTTTTAAATGTAGTACAAATTTTTACCTTTATTGTGTAAAGTTGGCTAAAAAACAGAATGTTCAGTATAATAATTTACAACAAAAGATTTATGACACATTGATTTTTCTTAATAAAAACGTAGCGTAGCTAGTACTTATTTTTTTGAGATTATTTTTTTCTAGTTAGCATGCTCTCGTGGAGTTAACATTCTGTTCCGTCATTTATTTTGTCCTCTTGTAAAATTTCCTGCTGTGTTGTACACTCTGAGTGCGTATTTATTAAAAAATAATGCGTACAAAGTACACTGCCTGCGTATTTTCATCATGAATAAAATTGTACACACGAAATAACAACTGTATTGATAATAATAAGAATTAAGTATTTCAAAAAATTTAATCATAATAAAAATCTTAATACTACATTTTTAACCTAATTTATTAGATTACTGGTATGTGTTGCTGTGTGTATTGTAACATTGTAGATTGAAGAAATAATTAATGTGACCGTGGGTTTTCATAGGCTTTACAGATGCCGATTTTTTAAAGATTGTAACGTTTACTCTTTTTTGTTATTCTCATGTATGTTATATATGTACTTTAGCTGCTTATTTAAGATTTTTTAAGAACATAACTGTGTGGACAACAGAAAGTTTTATTGTTATATAAAATATAACAAAAACTGGCGAAAAGTCGATGTGGAACGGTATAAAATATCATTATTGTTCTTAAGAATTAAATGTACATATTTGTTTACTAATCAAGATTAAAATGCAATATATTTTTGTGTATTATTCGTCCAGCTATTATTTTCCGATTTGCGATTGGCTTTTTTATAACTTTATATAACGTACGCATTATAACTTTTAAAACTTTTAAAAAATTACAGCTTCGTACATACATTGGTTTATATATATACTTGATTTAATAAAAATTTCAGTTGTGAGAAGTACGACTGGTTTCTGTCTCTTTTTTGATGCGCATTTAAAATAGTTTTTTTGTAGTTGAAGTTGATTCAATGAAATATATCACAACAACAACAGTAGGAAACAAGCTGCATACTGTAAGTTTGCCTTGTTTTTTTGTAAATTGTAAAATCTAAAGTACATAAAAAACAGAAGATTACACTGAAGTACAATAGTTTGTTCTGAAAAAGTGTTTCTTTATCTTGTGGAGGGACCACTGGTCTTGATCTGATGAAAGCTGTTGGAAAAACCTGGGATATTTTATTTTTTGAGATTTATCGGTTCAACTTCCGCTCTGCGTGTATACATGTTTTGCGTTGAAGATAATTAAAAAATAAAAATTGTGTTGGACGTGTGTGATGATAAAAATGTTTGTGTTTGTTGATTAACTCCTTATCTAATTAACTGTACAACGAGTTGTGGCGGAAGCATAGAATTTAGCGTTAAGAAGAAGTATTTCATTAATCTGTGTATAATATATATAATCAATTCCGTTGATTAATTAATGATCAACATTAATTAATTTGTTAAAAATTCGTGATTTGATATATTCATCAACTGTATCATCCTAAACCTAGCATGTTAAGTAAATGTATAATAGGTAGGTATGTATAAATTGGAAAAGAGAAGACACATTTTTCAATGTGCCAAGTTACAAGAACTATCAAGTTAGGTATAAGGACTCTAGTAATAAAAAAATCATTGTATATTTTTTACATTTAGGCATTTTATCGAATATGATTCAGGTGGTTTTTCAAAATGGTTAGCAGAGAAGTTAAGCCGATATTCCGATGTTTTACAAATTATTAATAGAAAAATTGTAACTTTCCTTCAGCTTTCACCAGAGTAGATCCAAAGTTTAAAATTACATAGATATAAAAATGTGGGCGGTTAACAATAAATTCATTCTTGGGTGCATTTTTTATTTATATTTTAGTTAAGTAGACTTACAAGACATTCTAGTGAAATGATGCGTCTATTCATCGAAGAGTAAAAGGGTACGGTAGTAGTTTTATTGTATATTTTTTTTTTATCTAATTAAAGTACACGTATAATTTATGATTTCAAACTGTGCGATTTGGGTTGATTCTGATTGATTTTTTTTTGCAGCAAGTTCACAATGTCATGTCAATGTACGTTTTGAAATAGTATGTTACACTCTTTGATTAATTATTTGAAGAAGCACGATTTCTTTTTACCAAGAGTTCAGGTTTTATACAACTATTTTTTAAAGAACAAAGTTGAAAAGGACAAAATTAGTAGGTTTAAAAATTTCGTTACTGGATTCTATTTAAACATTCATTATTTTCTCTATAAATGTGTTGTTGATTGATAAAAACTTGGCTTTACTCATTTTTATAGTTTCTCAGGTGTACGGTCAGTTACAAAATTAGTTGTGTGCGTTAAGCGAACAAAAAATTAAAATCTAACAAGGAATTCCAGATTCCCCGTTTGACAGTTAAATTTTTTTACAGAAGAATTAATATATTAAAAAATCACAATGATTCTTCTATCTATTTCTATAAAAACTTTTCAATTGAATTTAAGTAGTCATCTATATAATTTATTAGTTTTAATTAATTTTTTATTGCTGCACTGAAAATCCGGCATCAGTGGAGCTACTCTATTTAGTTTTTTATAACAAAATTTGAAGCACCAAACTTGTTAGTTTTGTTGATTGCACAATTTTGATGCATTTTAATATCACGCTAGCGCTTTTGTCATCCTCAACACAGAGTGTTTGTAGAGATGAGTAAAATGGAAAATCATACAATTAAAAAAATCTTTTAATTGGCTTGATTTTTAGTGGGTTTATTTTGTAGTGTTCATGCTCAATAGAAAAATTACCCAAATGTTCCAAAACCGGAAGCAACTGACCTTTTCTTCTATTTGAGTTTGAACATTTCTTAAAACGAATAAAAATATCGTGTCGGTCGAGCAATACTTTTTTATTCTGCATTTTTAGATACGTGTGCTGTCTATAGTGATTTTTTACTGTAAATTATTGTTAGTACACCTATCTATTTTGCTTACTGTACATAATAGTATGGATATAGAGATCCAATACAAGGATATTTTTTTACTTCTATAAACGTTACCTGTCCATCTATATTTCAAGTACCTGTACGACTGAGAGACTGAATAACAATACAAAAAGTTTTCCCCTCAATTTATGTAGGCAATTTTTTTTAGCAAGATTATTATTTTCTCAGCTTACTTTTCATTTTGTCTCTCACTTAGAAAATCACATTATCCTCCAGAGCATTTTTTGTGTGCAAATACGAAGAATGTACATACAATTCTGATTTTTAGTCAATGACGACCTCATTCCAGCATGAGTTTGTATGAAACGAAAAAAACGGAGAGCATGTCTAGTCAACTATCCATAAACTTTTACAATATAATTTCTCTGTTTGAATCTATACGACGAATTAAGAACGGAACGAGTCAAAAAGTGTACGAAAATTCAACAATATATCATCATCGTGCAGTTATGAATATTGTAAGAATAATAATATATTTTAAAACGTTTTTTGTCCGTTTCATACATTTTTTTCTCACTTTTTGGTCAGAAAGGGATATAATGTTTAATTAATATTATTTAAGAATTATATTTATAGTTTACCATTATCAGTTCAAATGATGATGATTATTGTTTGTCCCTTATCAAAAAACTCTGATCAACGTAAAATGTTTATTTTTTTGTGTGAAAAGAGTTTTTTGGGTCGGTCGGCGGATTATAATTATACATAGAACAATAATTAAAAGTATGTATGTCGGTAGTAATTTTACCACTACGAAGTATGGCTTTATACGCATTGATCTTAGGATGATTTTTAGTAGTGGAATTATATTGTAATATGTATATTGTATGGTATATAGTCGTAATAATAAATAGTAGTAAATAATGGTTATAATAAATATTTTAACTAAATATTTTTTCTTTTTTTACAGTTTACGAGCTCGTGTGGTCAAGTTTGACTTGGATGAATGCATTCGGGAGTTCATCCTAGGCGGTGGCGATGGAGGTGATTGCCATCTGTAAATTGCAAAAGAAACCATGACAGTTAGCAAAACTTGTATAAAAAACTGTATCATGAATGGTTTGGATTAGTGCTTAACTAGCTTACCCATCATCCATGGAATTGACACTGGAAACAGTGGTATCCCTCGAAGAAATGGTGGCAAGTGACGGTGATCTTGGCTGGTGATAAGGATTGTTGCTGCTGCTAGTGTTGTTGGAAGGTTTCCCTCTGGGTTGTTGCACAATGGGCTGTGCCACATTAATTGCTGAGCCATTATCATCCCCTTTCCCGTTATTGTTATTATTGTTATTTCTACTATTCTTGTCTTTGGCTTTTCCCCCATTGTGACTGTTGCTCCGCTTCATGTCGTCAAGATCATCGGTAGCTTTCGTTGTCTGATATCTGGAACGGCATGGTCGCTTATTCTTACCCCGTTCTTCGCAGGATGGACAGTACCAGAAACTAAGGATGGAGATGGACACTGCAAACAGGCTTGTTGGAAGTCCGAGGGCGATTAGAAGTGGGGATGCAGTCTCCTGCCAGTTGTAGTCTGTTACCACCAGTCGAGGATTCGCACGACTGTAGTAGCATGGAAATGTTCTCCCAAGCTGTTTTTTGTGGAAATAATATTCATTTATAACATTAGTACCAATTTCTGAGACTGATCTGATGAGTTTTCAATCACAATCAACATCAAAGAGAAATACGTTATGTACACATTTATTACATACATATAAATACACAAATCTATGATGAAAGTAATTTAAAATTACCAAACCACACATCTACAGATAGATTTACACTACATAAAAGTCTTCAAAGTTTACACATTGCTTTTATGACAAAAGGAAAGTGCTACATAATTGCTGCGATTACCATTACACATAATAAGAGGAAAGAAATCATTACCTGTTTGTAGGTCTCCCCATAATCGTCACACCTAACTTTAGGTGGGTAGCCACAACCCTTTGCGTTAATCAGTAGCTGAGTATAAGACACATCCCATTTGGATTCATCCTATTGAATCGATTGATAAGTTTATTACATAAAAGCGTCATATTTAATTCAGTGTTAGTACTTGGATGATGGTTGTGGTTATGTACTTACCAGCCATTCTGAAGGATCCACCATGGTGAAATTTTCTATACGAGGAAAGCCGAGCTTAGTGCTCGCCTTGCGGTAACTAACATAAATCTGATGACACTGGGACGGGGTGGAGGTGCAACCCTCCCGACACGAGCTCCACCGGCCACACTTGCTCAATCCCGTGGCGTAAGTGTAGTCGATGGTGACACATATTGCCGCTTCTGGGTCAAAGTCGGCCAGTAGCGTCGAGATGGAGGGCTCTACTACCAAAGGAATGAGGAAGAGTAAGGCAAAAACGCAAACTGACGCTACAATTCCAAGACTTAAGGATACGTAAAATTTGACTTGTTCTCTTAATGACAGCTTTTCCGGTATTATCTCCGGGTCCAGCGGTATACCACCCCCTCCTCCAGCTGGCGAACCTGTGATATTACTACTTCTGTTAAGGTTAGTTGTGGATAGGGCGGTGGCAGGTCTTGAGTGACAAGTACTACTGTTGAGAAGACCGCCGCCGATGTCACGACTCCCACTGAGCAGCGAAGCGGACAACGGCGGCCCTGGCACATTTCTGGATGCTATACCCTCTGAAATCGTTGCTCGGGATCCTACTCGACCTACACATAGTTGGTGCTGCTGGTGCTGGCTAGATGAGATGTTCGGCGGCTCGTCACCGTGTTGTGAGCTCCTACTTTCTCTACGCGCGTGCCGATTGTTTAGTGTTGAGGCGACTATTCCTGCGGCTCCTACCATTACGATGATTTCCTATGGGAGATGTCCCATCAAATGTGTCATCATCATGTCATCACAAAAATACCACCCTTTTCATTCCTCATAATATAACCTCTACTTTCTCTTGCACGAATGTATATCATCATGATCATTCTTGTCTCACAACACGTATGTATTTACAACATTTACATGAGTATAGTAATTAAAGCTCGCTTAATATTAATTACACGGAATAAATTATGTTAATAGGTGGGTAGATATCCATTCAAGTCAATATACCTACTCATTTATTACACGATTTCTAATTTAAGTCATAGCCTATTGAAGTAACGGGGAAAATTGAAACACTTTAACCTATACACATGGCGAATGTCAAGTGGGTATAAATATACGTATGTTGTAATGTCATTATGAATTTTATTCTATGTACAACTGCCCCTTTACTACAAAGCCATCGCCTCGACAGCTTCTTTCTCCAGCATTCCTTTGGGATCAGCGCCACAGCATTGAAAGTAAAAGTGGGAGTCATCACCCACATGAATGATTCTAGTGCAGATGCATAGTGTAAAGCAGGAGACAATGGCAAGAGTGACAGGAACCGCTGAAGCAATCATCAGCTCCATCACGGTCCTAATTCTACTGAATCGAAGTACGACGAAATCGCTATTATTTGGGGAATAGTAACACTGGAACCTAGACTGACTCCTGAGATCCGATCCATCACCACCATACTCTGCATGAAATTTCTCACACTCTTGCAAAATCAGAGTGTTGACACATGCATCATGATTTATGTAGAGTGGGGTGGCATTGTAAATCAGCAAGTCAGGCTCTGGTGGCACAAAACGCCTTTCAACGTCCAGTGGTCTCTCGGTTGACTCAATATGACTTTGAAGAATGTACGTGATGTTGGTATTGTTACCAAAGTGATCGGGCTCTAGTAACGTTCCATTGAAACAGTCAGTTAGAATGTATGTAGTTTTATCGTTGGGCACGTCAGCCATTGTCGTGCAAAATACCATAAGCATTGGAGGCCGATCTGGCAGATTATTGGAGCGAAGATTTTTGGGCCAAATTTCTAATTCGGTTTCAATATCCCGAGCTCGAGCACATTTAGCTGTGTAAATGATATCCCCTTGGCGGATCATGATATCTTTTTCAAATGTGTTTATAGCAATGCACCGTTTCTCGCATTTGAAGGGCGGCCGGACCCTTGCACATTCCCCGTAATTGCATTCATACAACCCATCAAAGTGCAAGCAAGCTTTACGAGTATTACAAACGATTGGTGCATCCGTTGTTGTTAAGTTACAGGATAGAACTGATGTGAGATTTTTGCAGATGGCGCCCTGTGTCTCTCCTGTTGGTGATCCTGGGCCCTTGGTGCAGTTAAAGATACCATGTAGGGATGCACATTCCCCATTGATGCATCTAAAAATACGCATTAAATAGTCAATTTAGTTAGTTTTGTTTTTAGCAACATCATAATCATAAATAATCGTAATTTTTTGTGTACTTACTCGTAAACCTTCATTTTTGGATCGATCCCATGACAATATTTGGTATCAAAGGCCGTGGGGTCACATTCCTCCAGTCTGATGTTGCTTCCGTTTCTCCTCACATCAACACGAATTTGTGTGCACGTACCTGACGACTTGGACAGGCACCACTCACCACAACTACTCCACGAGGGGACACCCTCCTCCTCCTCGCAATTTTGTAAAGTTGCGTTCGACACTGTAGTACACATCACTGTATGCTCGGAAAACCCTGAGTTGAGGGTGCGATAAGATGGCATGTAAACCGCCACCGTGAGATAAACCATACTCACACAGCTCAGCACTGCTGTCAACTGGCAAATGCAGATGGTCAAACAGACTCTCTTCTCGAACGGTGTATTCATCTTGATCGCGTACTCTTCCTTGCTCCTTTTTGTCGACTTTTACAAACATTTATTTATTCTCGATTTCTAGGGAAATTCCCTTAATTTTCACTCATTTAGTATGATTTTTATGTTACCCTTGAGAAATATTTTTATTTTTGCTTCTTTGATTTACGTATTTTTATTCAATTTGGGTTACTTTCCAAACTTTCCCCGATATTCTTTGAAACAAGTGCTCGGAATAGCAACAGAGTTGAGATTATTGAATATTCAAGACTTGAAATATTTTTTATTTAGAAAAGACGCAGTTTCAACTTATTTACTGCCCTGCTAATATTATTATTGGCCTTTCTGAGTGTTGCTATTTTTGCGTTGTGGTGAAAATTTCGAGAAAAAATAATAATATACTTTCTCTATGTGCACTGATATAGCTGGAATATATACTCTCTAGTATTATCAGCATAGAACCAGGGCTTGGTCTCAATTTTTTTGCCAAATGGCTGCTGGTGAAATAGAATATATATTTGGTATATATAATCCACATAGCTCATGGTTTCTTGACTTCCTTTGTACTTTTATAGGAAAAACACAAATATGCACACGCAAAAATGTTGGCCATTTCTAGAGCCACCACTACTGCTGCTGTTGCTATAAAGCAAGTTCCTAAGAGAGAAAGCCGTGTAAGGGGAAAGAGGAAAAATGAGGGCGACGGCGCAAAAGCAGTGTGGTTTTCACATACCAAAACGCTTTTTTGGTATGGAATGAGCGCATTATGATATTTCTGTCTTTCCGATCGATACTGGGCCTAGCCGTGGTGCTTTCACCTCATTCACATATATACCTAGAACAATAGCACCCGAAATATATACTACCACTGTGGGTCACACACATAGTGCATATTAAATACATTGTATTATACTTTCTGCGTTTGTTTTTCATGGAACTGTATTAAAAGGAACCGATTCATGGTCCATTTTTGCAAAAAAGAAAGGGAATCGAGAAGTTCATCGAATCCTATGGCCTAACTATAGCCAACAAGCTTTCAATGTTAATACATTTATCATGTCACAGGATAAGAACTAAGATACCGACAAGAGACGACCCAGAGATTCCGGCGTGAATTTTCAGGGGTCGGCAAAAAAAATTCAACTGAACTTATAACACTCAATGGGAAATCCCTACACAGTGGTACACCCCATCAAATAGCACGATACACTACCTGAGAAATTTTTCTCTGAATACTATCCATACATAACTACAAGTTATATGTTTAAAAATACATACATATTACATTCTTATAGGAAGATATAATAACAAAGATGAATGATCATGATGATATTTTGAACCATTCTAAAAGAAGAAAAATATTTCTAGGAAATTAGCGAAAAGATGAATGAAGAAAAAGTAGGGAAATATTATAAAAGATAAATTTAAATGAATACTTTGCTTTTTAACTTTACTTACTCTGAGCTCGACCTTCTCCAACGTGCTGGGCACAATTGGAGATCCACAATGAGTAAAAATGATGAAGTAATGATGATGATTAATTTAATCGGAGAGAAAAAAGAAAAAAGGAGGATGGTGGTGATGGAAAGGAAAAAATCACTAAACTAAGAAATTACTCATTTTTAAAGTTTCTAGGCACACGCGTATGCACTTGAATGGCACACTAAAAAACTGCGAGAGAAAATCACTGATTTTTGCACGTTTCTCCCTCAAAAGTTCTTTTTTCAATTATTGTCCAAAAATGCTGGTTCTCTAAAGATCAACTAAAAACCAGGAAGTACTTTACGGGAATCATTGTTCCAGATGTTCACCCTTTTTAAAAGGGACACCTCACTGTTAAATTTCAAAGTATGATTATCACTTTCCCAAATTTGTGATTTTTTTAGTTTAAACGTGTGATGATAATGGAACGAAGATGATGATGATTACGATGACGATTAAAGTAGGAGCTTATATCTTGGAACACATACTATACTACTACTGCACACATAGTAGACTACTATGACTACAATGCACATACATAATAATATACTATGTATGTACACACAAACAACAATGTAGAAAAACAACACGACTTTCACTTATTTTCTTTCTCTATTCCACGGCACTAATTTTGAGCAGCAACAACAAACCAATTAACTAATCACATTGTTGCCTTTAATACTTTAAAAATATATACAAACTTTTTCATTTTCGAAAATTCTAAAAAACCAAAAAATAATATTTTTCTCGGGATTTTTCTTCGCTCACAGAATGATCTCCGTTCTGAGGGTCTATCCCTTTTGTTTTGTGTGGTCAAATATATTAGCATGGGCACACACAACAGATAGAGAGAAAGCATACACAGAGAATAGGGATGGGTATACACTTCTACATACTAACCCATCCACTTGAAAAACGTGGAAAGGATAAGATTTCGGCACTAGAGGATCTAAAAACTTTTATCGGTTCCGAGTCCTGAGAAAGAAAAGTACTGCGCCATGATGATCACGACGATGATGATTTTTGCAAGCATGCCATGATCCTATAAAATATACAGCTAATATTTCTTATAGTTTCAAAAAATATGTGGTAGTAGTAGGGCGGGTGCTGTCTCCAACCGTTATGTAGTTTGTATATAGGCTTGCTTTAGTAGACATAATAATTTCCGAAAGAAATGGTTATCGATCTCTCCTATTTTTTACCAAGTCTGTATGCTATGCTGTTTACTTTTCTCTTTGTTGCTCGAAAATGCATCCAAGATAACTGCATTGATATGTTGGCAACTTTTCTCACACAGCGCACCACACAGAAAACGTTGGAGAAAACTTGGAAACCAAAAGAAGGGAAAGTTGGCATGGTCACAATAGAGTGAGCTATTTGTACTATCGCTTTGTCCGTCGAGCAAGCAGCATGGCAAATTTTTCTTATTTCTCACTGATTTCTTATATCCCTGCTTTTTTGTTTGCAGGCAGGGGCATTTGATGCACAAAGAAAGACAAGGTATGCTGCTTCTTATGTACTTCTTGTGCATGCTGCTTTTTGAGACTTTACTTTACCCGTAAAAAGTTTACATTTTAGTGGTGTGATGGTATGAAAGTGATACTGTGTGTTTTTTATGGATGAGGATATTTTTTACATGTTTTACATGGTGTAACGTACACTGTAATGTTAGCCTACTTCCGTTTATTATTATTATTATCTCTTTTCTCTCCCTTTTTCTTTTTTTTCTAGCTAAGTACCTATATAACATGATCGTTCAAGCTTTTCTGTTTTTTTTTTCTGCTGCGGCAACGGTGATTCTTACTTTGATGCTACACAATATACTATCTTGGTTTATTTTTCTGCTGCTATGTAGCCCGTGAAAAAAGAAAGGTGGTGGCGGCGGCGACGACGGTGGAGAGGATTGAAGAGAAAATGCGTTTGGCGTATAATTTGCAATCTTTTGTCAGAGAAAAATGGTAGTGAAGAAAGTAGTAGGAGGAAGGATAGGAGGAGATGATCATCTCATCACGGATATCGGATCACACGGATGGATGATGGGGATAATAGCAGGATCATAATGGTAACGGTCTTGTTTTCTTCTTTCTTGTATAGTCGTTTGTTTCGTGTTGTTTAATTTTATAGCTACTCTGACTCCGTTCCATTTCTTGGAAAAAATTACACAACAAAATAGTATAGTGGTAATTATTGCTATTTGGCCACTCCAACCATAGCACAATAAAATTTATAGGTAAAAATTGAAACTTTATTTACGACAACGGCCCCTATTTTCGTTGTCAAGTAAAAATATTTGATTTTAAAAACGGCTGCATGAAAGTAAAGCTTAGAAATAGTTAATTATTGTGTATTTTAGTAAAGATTACGACAGACAAACTGTTCTTGAATATGATAAAAATGCTTCAGCTTGGTATCCGGGCCGTTGTCATAAATAAGGTTTCAATTGTAAGATGACAACCATAAAAATTCACGTAAATAACTACTCCATTTTTGTATGCATGCATGGAGGTCATGGAGGTACAAGGTACATAATCTTTTTTGGAGAAATTAAATGAAGGTAATTATTCCTGCTTAGTCTGTTGATACAATTATGGAAGTTTCATTGTTAAATTAAAATGAACTATAAAAAGTTTAGGGAAAATAACAAATACTATTGAGCAATTTATAACGAAGTTAGTGGTTAAAATAGAGTGGATGCAAGCAGGGGCCTAGGCAAAATAAATAGTTTAATTGCTAGTCTGTGACAATGAACCCTCACACATGGCTTTATTTTATGTATGTAAATATATCTAATTATATTCCGTATCTTTCACTTCCTCATTTATCTACTTTCTAATACCAGAATTATAGCAAATCAACAAAACAGCCATAGCATACATGTGGTATAAGCTTTTACATAAGAGCTGGAAGCAATGCTGTGCGAAGGTTCCATTTGACAATAAAACACAGTTCTAAAAAGTTATAGTTTTGATGTGAATGAAGTGTTTACGTAACTACAAAGTTGCGACTTTGAGGACGAAAGCACTTCAGTTCATTATATTTTTTCCTGGTCGTAATCAGAAGAGAGCAAAATTGAATTTATTAGTTGATAAGAAATTTAAGTGCATTCTAGTTCTTTCCATCAATTTAAAATGTAGGTCGATATGTTTCAATTTAGGGAAAGTCAGATGGTCTATAATCACATCTCACCATCAACTTTTTTTGCAGAAAAAAGATTTGAGTAAATAGAATACTCCTACACTGATGTACATCGGGACTTAATTCAAGGGAGGTCTGCCTCGTAACATTTAATTCAATACTGCAATAACGAACTAGTGCTTACTGACAACTGAACGGTACAGCAGTAATTGAAGACAGATAACAAAGTCGTAGGATATGTGTGAGCTGACCAGGACTAGGACTTACATAATATAGAATTTTCTGTCTGATTTGGGTATTGAAAAAACGCATCTAAACGATTTACCAATGAATTAGAGAATTCAATAAAAAATAATAATGAAAATGAGTATACAGAAAGAAATCCATTATGGAAAA
Organism: Entomobrya multifasciata; assembly: GCA_034693345.1. Classification (NCBI taxonomy): domain Eukaryota; kingdom Metazoa; phylum Arthropoda; class Collembola; order Entomobryomorpha; family Entomobryidae; genus Entomobrya; species Entomobrya multifasciata. The sequence goes on along the minus strand of JAQFXM010000473.1, from coordinate 14,317 downwards.
GGTTTAGGTATGAGTATAAAATTTATGCCTACACCTCTCCAAGTCAAGCTTAAATACTAGCAATTGTGCCCTTTTTAACTTCATTAACTCACATCCGTTTCTGTGATCATAAGTCATTGGGAAAACCCCATTAAAAAGTGTGCTATTTTACGATCGATACATTTGGGAATTTCCAAACGACAACAACTCGACAGGGAGCAGTACTATTACACACCCCGAACAATGAATAAAGCCCATAAATGAAGTAACGATCTTTTATTAACAGCTAAGGTTAGACTATGCAATGTTTCAAACTAGAAAAAGTAACTCAAAAGTACGTTCTATTTATACTGTTTTCTTCCCACCATGTTTTCTTCATGACTTTCCCGCTTTCACCGCCAGTTTTCTTGTTTACTTCTGTGCATTTAGGACGAAATACAAAGTTTTGCTGCTACCCTGTCCATCCACGGAAGCTACTTTACGTTGTTCATCATTATTATCAATCAATGGAAGGTAACCCTACACTCTCATTCTCTAAACATATCACATTCATAATAAAATTGGAAACTATTGCAGCCTTCGAACAAATGCAGCTTTGGTCTTGGTATCCGTATTAGTGGTACACTGTGAAAAGTGAAACTCTTATAATCGTTTGCTAGGAGTAAGAAACCTGTTTATAATATTTTTATAAGAACATCACGGAAGCTTGAGTATACTAATATGAGGAGATCCAAAGATCCAAGCTCCTACCAAGCTACCTTTTCCAGGTTTGTTTACTTTCTTTTTGTTATGTATTTTGCATGGATGTTTGTTCGCAGGGAAGGGTGGATAGAATGCTGAAAACCTCAATAAACACATTTATCTCAAGCATTATATTGAGGTTTGGATTATAGCAGCAGTAAATAACAACATTAAACAGAACATTGTATGCGATTCCGTCAATGCCAGTGGAGCATTTACTTCCGTCCTCGTTCGAATAAAAAAGATGCTCCAACACCATCGTAGCGTACAACCATCATCGCCACTGTTGCGGTGTGCAGCGTATCACATCATTCGTATTTTGGTAGACGAAAAATGTACACACACATAAAATAAAACAAAGTTAACCGACCGAAAAAAGTAGACTAGCTTGTTTCTAACCAGAGAGATGGAGAACTACTAAAATATAAATATGTACAACAAAATGGGAAACTGCAGGTTTGTCTGCAATATTGGGACGATCGGCGAAAGAAAGATATCATTGTCATTCCAACTAGTGGAATAGGAAAGGTAATGTTTACCGCATTTGGAAATTTGTTGTCCCGCAGAAAAACATACATATACATACTAAACAATGACATGAGTACACCAGTCATTCATCTGCAAGAAAGGAATATATAAAACTCGGTTTTGGGCAATTTATGGGAAATTATTCTAAAGGGTAGTAATCTAATTTGGAGGTAATATATATTATACACATGTACACATGCGTCACATGAGCAACTGCAGGGAGACAATTAAAATGTTTCTACTACTGCAGCATGTTAAATAACTTCTTCAGACAAATGGGACACTATTCCACATTTATACCACAACCACTACTACCTTTCTCCCATCCAAACTCAACTATTTCTTTCAGTAATTTATTGGCTACTTCGATTGGAGAAACACTATTGTTTACTGTAACACAGAATATTAGGTACGAACTACGAACGAGCGCGGTTATGAAGCAGGTACTACTTTTACGTCTTTTGCAGACGTCGTTATTGCTTTGTATTTATGCCCATTTTAGTGTCCTTATAAAACCTCACCACTCATTTCACAACTAAATAACTTTTATATTAAAGTTACTACTTAGATCTTGTTTTTAGTACCATATATTATTTTGTCCTTAATACTAATCAAGCGACACTGTGGATGGGAGGTACCTTTTGCATAGCTATATGCCAAACAACTCACAATACAAGTTTTTTTCTTAACTATCAAGCAATTGCAATTGGTTATCAGATCAGATCCACAAATATTAACCATAACACATAAGTGTATATGAAAGTGTATTAAGTGTTTCCAACAATATGACTAGAAATGGTAGATAACATACGCTGGGGAATGAAGTGATCTCAAAAGCAATTCTCAGCAAGACTTTCAGTTGTATTGTTCCCTGTTATTAACATGAATGATCACCTAGTCATAAATAACATACCTGAAAAATAACTGCAATTTATTATTTTTGTAGTGGACAAACCGACAACAAAACCAGTGGCTTATTGCTCAAAAATACGGAGCAATCAAGATGAGTGCGATAGGCAAACGACCACTTTAGTATATTAGTCCACTTTTGAAACGGATCTCACAACAGAGACTTACGTGAAAAGTACATTGTGTATGTCAGATGTATTTCTACTTTTCTCGTAAAAAGAATGATAAAAAATGGCAAATTTTATATGATGCTATCATCAACCAGCTCAATAACAAACAAAATATGAAAGGACATACATAAGATCCCGTTAACATGATTAATATGGTCGTCATCACCAAATGCTACCATCTTTAATTTGTTCTTCTGTCTCTAAAAAATTGTGTTGTACTCAAAGTTATTTTTCAACTTGCCTTTCACCAAACTACGATCGTAAAAGACGATAGTAAAACATATATTAACATTTAATGTTACACGTAACATTTCAATTTTGTTAATTAATACTAAAATGGTGTTTGTCGTTTGCACCAGACCAGACGTTTTAAAGGTTAGAAGTTTTCCATCAAGTCAACTTGTGTAGACCCAACCGAGAAAAGGATTCCCTGGAGTTGCAGTTGGCTTGTATTGTTGCTAATAAAATACAATTAAGTTTTTAACGTCAAAACAGTAGATCACAAAATAATTTATGAAGCACACATAACAGGAATGAAAGGTTAGTGGATGTATATACATGGACAGATTATCCTGCTAATAGCCTACTAAATTATTTATCAGTTCTCTCTATGCGCTCCACCCAAGGGAATTTATTTCCGCTGTAAACTAAACTATCCACATGCAAACAATTATGCAATTAAGATAGACGTACAATATTTACGAGCTATTAAAAATACACATGTACAGGCAAGTGACTTTTAAATTCTGTTGTTTTGTTTATAAATTAGTGCAATTTATGAAATTGTTACAAAACTTTGTAAGAAAGAGGAAAAATAATATGTAGTTCAGGCTTAATTTTTATACACAGCAATACAAGGGCTGATCGATTTGTATTGTTCAGATCTTCCCATTAATCCCGTACATCAACCGGAAGAAAACTTGTTTAAGAAACTAACAGTGTCGTGTGTAACAGATTCCCAATTACTTTATAGTACGCTCCTGCTACTCGAATAAAAGTTTTATGCTTTATGACGGGATGAAGCAATTTATTCTGTTGTGACAAAAAACGAAATGCTAAAAAGTTTACGATAGGGAAAAATATATTTTAGTGAGGAAAACTTATAAATGGAGTTTTCAGACTTTAGTGAGTGACAGCCAGCCATTGTTTCCATTAAATTCAATCATTTTGTCGTTCATGCAAGTTTTATAATGATTTCATGGAAGTTTTATGAGTATTGCTTTATTTGCAAACTCAACTTTTTATTTCAAACTTCATACATAACACATGAATTTCATTCACTAAAGCTGACCATGATTGTGTGAGTTACAGTTTTCTAGAAGAGAAAACAAAGTCATGTATTAAGAAAGATTAACTGTTTGTTTTTATTCTTGTCATAAAGAAAGCTCTTTCAGAAGTAACTACTCATTAAATTCAACTAATCTTGAGCCTCACAATCTTTATGCGAATTTTGTACTTGAAACGAATTTGAAAATGAATCATCGAAATTTGTTCAAAGACGAACTTTTTTATTCATTGTTGTATCTTGTTAAAAGTCAGAATATACTTTAAAGCAAATACTGTATTCTTTTTCGAATCAAAAAATCTTCTAGTAAATTAGTTTTGAAAGGTTTTTGCAATAACTTAACTCATGTTTATCTCTTAAGTACGTAAATACAAAATTTTCTTCTTCTAAATTATAGTTGTTGCATAATTAATGCATTTGAAAGAAGAACGAGGAAATAAATGTAAATTTTCAAAGAAAATATTTACTTGAAAGGTGAAAGAGGTTCATTTACGTTCAGACTGTCACTGTATTACAAAAGGAAATAATTTAATGGAAATGCTCAAAAGAAATGCACAAATGAAATTACAGCTTTAATATTTAATTAAATTTGTTCCTTTAGAGCATTGTACGAGAAAAGTGTACTGCAAAGTATGAGATATTTTAAAATATTCAATATAGTCGTGTCGTGGCTCACGATTTCTCCTTCATTACTACCATGCATTGTAATCAAGTCATGTCTTTCTCGTTCCCACCACTCGTTTTTCATGTTACACATAAAAAATTCCCTTACGGAAAGCACACTAGCATGCAATAAAAATTATTTATGAAGTAAAAGTGAGAAACTAATAACAAGAAACGTTTCTAAATGCATTATCATATAACATACATATGTATATCAACGAAAGAAACTTTCACAAAAAAAAAACTTTTTTCTTCGAAAAGTACGCTTTATTCAAGGGTTTATTTAAGTTATTCCGAGTAAATTTGCTTCTATTTTTTGGCTTACTACGTCACTCATTATATTACATGTTGTCAATCTTTCTATCCTACAAAAGTACTCCTATACGAATTGTTTGATATTTAGTTTGGCTAACGAAAAGAATACCTGCTGGGATAGTGCAGAGGTATTAGCTACTATCTTCTGTAACTTTAGTTGATGTATCTTTTTATTTTAAGTATAAGAATATCATCATTCTTACACTTTGTTCGTAGATTTATTTTGTATCTATTCCATATTGTTGAGTTAGAATAACTCATAACACAATACATAGAGATTTACAGGTACATATGTATATACCATTGTGACGCTCAATCATATTAATGTTTACCCTTAAATCCAACTTAACACAAGAATCACAAGAGACGATACTATTGTAGTAGAAGCAGTGAAGTGGTATAGTTCTTCTATACGAAACTCCTTTTCAGCTCTACAAACTTTGTATTCTTATCGTTATAAACATCATCTTCACGAACAGAGAAAGAAAAAAGAGAATATGAAGTGGTGGTGAAAGCTAAGAAAACTAATAATATAAAGCTATGCTGGAAGATAAATATTCTTATACTACACCCAAACTCTTAACGCTGCAAGCAAGCAGATACCATTACAATTCTTTTTAGATTTCATGATTTCAGGAGTCTCTTGTAACAGCTTATACTATAAGAGCGTATTTGTATCTTATATTGGTCATTGTTTGCCTCTGCCTTTGAAGTATGCTTTAAGGTATATAAACATATCAATTCTTGGATTTCGTTCATTTCTTCCTCTTATAATCAATTACAATGGTATAATCTAGTGATAAAGTGACGAGGGCGTACTTTTCTTTGCACATTTTGCACAACTTTTTATCTCTTAATTTTTAAGAGCCATCAAAAATCTAGAAAAGAAAAAGGAAAGTGATGTTGTATAACTGATACTTTCTAAGTATTGAACTGACAATGAGTAATGTAAACAGGGTAGGGACTGAAGTAGGTTGTGGATATTGTCTTTAGAAATAAGTTAACGAAAGAAAAGTCCTTGTGACATGGATTCTTTGTGAGTTGGATCTCTATTTTTCTTATTAACGTATTGACAACCATTATGTGTCTGGCGCCTTTATGTGTGGTTCAAGGGTTTTTATGTTTTATTTCTATGTTCTCTTTGATAATGCACGACACACATTAAATAAGTAAGGCTATTTAATTGTATTAAAACATGACAGTGTGACATTCTAATTAGATGCATGTTAATGCATACCAAAAACCTGATAATGTTTTAAACATTACTGCACGAAGCTTGTATTATATCGAGATACATGACACACAGACGTTGTACATAAGTTGTTTGGACATTTGGAAAACAAGTTTAATGAGGCATATGTTAACTCTAATAGCTCTGAAAAACAATCAATAATTCATAATTAAGAAACTTTTAATAATATTTGTGCATTCATACACAACAACACAACTGACACAAATAAACTAGATTCAACCATGTCACAGTACTATTAACGATCAACAACGGAATTAACGAAACGATCTGTTTGCGTGTATACGGAAGAATGGAGTTTTTCTTTTGCTAATTCTGTTTTTTAAGAACGTAGATAAAACGTGACAATTATTGAAACCCGAAGTCGTTTAACGAAGATAAATAAATTCTGTAACGAGCAAGCTATTGATGAATACAGTCGAGTCGATGTAATCTTATTTGCTCGGTTTTCATACAAAAGATCTAACAAGCTCTACAGGTGAGTGAACCTACAACTAAGCAGTGCATAACAACATAACATTCACAGTAAACACGGACACAAACAAGTGTATTCAGAGTCAATCCCCTTTTTACAAACTTTTACACGCTTACACGTGTGGGTGTATGGGTGAAAGCATTTCACAGTACAGTACAGAAAAAAATTGAGAACAGGAATTTCTCTCGTAAACGTAAACTATTTAAAAGGAAAGGAAATTCTTATCATTTTCATCATTTCAGATACATGTCTTCTTTTTTTGTGACGAAATTTCGTTTATTTAGTAATAGCTTCCCTTTTTCCGTACGCAAATAGCAATGCCAATGAAAAACCCAGAGAATGGCACAAAATCTCGATCCTCCAGTTAATATCACTTGCCATGAATCTACAGAAGAAACAAAGTACCAACTGGAAAATAAAGTCAACACTCAACACAAAAGAAGACAACAAAAACGTGCTTGTCTTCCTTTTGCATGTTTACCTTTCTTACTCACAAGAGCGCCCAAGTTTATGCTACAAACTGACTACTGACTAAGTAAATTCCGCATTCTATTTACTTTTCAAGTCGTAGCGAAGCGAAACCTATTATGGCTATATTCAAAGGTTTATATACAAGATTCATCGGTTAGGTTGCTGTTTGCTAGTTTGTGATGACTATGAGGAGACTGGAAAGAAAATGATGATGATCACAATCACAAAAAGGCTTAACAACAACTTAATTATAATTCCAACTTGATGTTTCCACATGCATGATGAAGTCTCAACTCGGCCCTAGAGAGTAGGCTGAGTCTTAGAATTTTTGCCTAAGAAATTTTTCTGTTACAGGATCCCTAGATATATGTACAAGTTTCTCTTACAGTCAGTTTTACTTTTTTCCTGAACGCTGACGATTGCTGCAAAATATTGCTTCGAGAAAATCTAATCTTGAGCTGCCCTTTTTCATCATCGTCTAAGCAAAATAGTTTGAATTTTCTTGGGAATATGCCTGTATTTGAAAAAAATCATTTTAAAATGCCATTAATATTATCATTTCTAGGAAATGAATATTTTTGGATCAATCAACCAAAGGCTTTGATGAATAACCAATATTTTATAGCAATATAATAGCAAGATATAAAACCTTTAAAAACGATTTTTGATATTCCACTACATTTACCTACATATACGGACTTGGTAACGCACAAATACAGAGTTTTGTTGAAATCTAGTCAATTCCTATTTTCTTCCGTTATTTTATTTTTTTATTTTTTAGTAGTAAGTATAGTTGAATTAGTTATGCTTGAAGTATAATTAGTTTAGTTATAATGCTCTTTTGGTGAAGCAAACCACACGAGTGTAGTCTTCTGACATTTTTCAACAGACTTGCAGGTTGCTTGTAGTTTTACATGTGTTTTACATTTTCATAGTATTTTTTTGCAACTAGCAACCTGCATACGCACTATGTGTAACGTAAAAAGGCTTTCCCTTCAAGCTAGTAGTAATTTCATGGTAGAAAAACGTTGCATAAGAAAGTCATCATATAACTTGATATGCTCGATTTGTTTCGCAAACAAAACATACAATCTTTCTAGGCAGTATCATGAATTTAGTTTATGGTAATAAAAAACTTGGTAATGTTAACGAATCTTGTATTAAATGGTCTAACGCAATGGATATGTGTACATTTCAGCCAATTTAGAGAATCAAAATCAACAAAATTAAAACACAATAAAAATATGTGCATTTCGTAAAATTACTAGTGCAGGCAAATCAAAAGGGCATACAAGTTGAGGGGCCAACTTCAATTTGACGTATTTGTAAACAAGGCAAGATTGGTTTTTATATCAATAGAGAAATACATATAATGGAAAATAAAAACTTCAATTCGTCAATTTTCTACAATGATGATTCTCCTACACAAAATATATTGCAGTTTTTCTCACTTTTGGAGCATTGATTGATACAAGATTGAAAATAGCTCAAAAACACTAAAGCTTGACTAGATATAACAGGCTGATTGGAAAACAAATTAGAATTTAAAAAACTTTTCCCTAAAAATATATGAGCCTGACAATTAAATAACCAAATATATAAACAGCTTTTATCGTTAATAAATCCAATGGTTTATACGCAAACTTTTAAAAGTTATAATCTATACTTTCTCTAAGCACGTCCTTATATGTATTAATGACCTTTAAAATTGAATCCAAATTGCGACAAAAATGCATTTAAAAATATTGTCTTTAACCCTAATATTCCACTTCATTAAACACGAAAACATGAAGATGAAAAAATCAATTATAGCACAGAGGAAGACACCCAATATCGGCTGCTTAAAATACGAAAAGAAACGAGCCGGAAATCATTTATCGTCTTAGGCATCTTAACATTTAAAACTTTCCTGTCAAGTGTGACACGACATTTCTAAAATGACATAAACGGTTCTTGAGGTCAAGGATAGGGTATCATAAATAACTGTTACTGTGCATACAAATATTAGTTTTTTCTTTTTCTTAACATTCTCATCCACAACTTTGTGACAGCTGAATAAGGATGTAGTAACTTGAAATTGATATATTTAAAACTAAAACTACTCGCAGACTTCTATAAAGACCTTGACAGCCACTTGAATAGAAGCATTGATACTAAAAATACTTAATGGAAGTAAATAATTTTAACAATTTTTTCGTGGAACTGGTGTTCCGAGTAAAGTTGCATGATATTATAGTAATGAATGACGAACAAAAGACAGCCTTGTCAATTTTATCGTTGAACATCTGCTTTTTTGAAAGCAGTAGTGCATTCATTCTCGTTTGTCGGTGAAAGTATAAAAAGAAAAGAGAACAGCGCTACCAATTCTGTATTGCAACTAATCTAACTTAAGAGAAACAGACTGGACGAACATAAGTGAGTGATTGAATGTATATCTGATATCTGAACTATATCGTGTGCATTATCTCTTTTGACAGTCTCCAATATACTACTAACATGCTACATTAAGATGCTACATTATCATGCCAGCAATCTAAGTCATAAGTTGGCAAGGGAAAAATATATAAGCATATACACGTACAATCATGCAGAGTAGGGCAAAAAAGCATTACGAAGAAATGATTGAAGTGGTTTATATTTTCATCGTCATTACAAAAAATCCCCGGAATAATATTTTACGCTATGTACCAACCGACCGGAACAACGAGGCAACATGTGTACATTTTGATAAAAGAAGAAAGTTCAGTTCATTTTACTAGCTCAACGTGGTTTTAGAGCTTCATGTGAATAGTTTGTGCATACGAAGGATATCTGAGAAATACAGAAAGATCTTAGTTTATTGCCTTGCAATGAATAAACTAGTACTTTAAGTAAAAAGTAAAGAAGTGCTTGAAGTATATTTTCTACTGATTTTTAAAGTTTAGAAGTAAAAAACCAATTATATATTTTTTTCCATTTATAAAGCATGTAAACTTTATCTGTATGTTTCTCCATAACTATTGAGTTTTAGACTAAGGTCTCTTGACAAAGTTTGATGCCAATAGTCTAATCTACCGATTCATGCAATAATAATATTGCCCAGTTGATTAGTATGCAACCGTTAAGCGTGTATTATACTTTTTCGATCGGCATAAATTTAATTTATAAATTAATATTCACATTCCAATTAAATTGGTTATCAAATTTAAAGTTTAAAGTCTAAAACTAAATTGTGAAACAAGTAAATTCCTTTTAAAATTTAGAGGAAGAAATTATAGTATGATACTTTATACTTTCGATTCTCCGATTAGACTTTTACGACAGAATATGATGTACTTTAGATTCTCGTTTTGAGTTGGGTTAAAATTGTGTTTTCCAATTGTATTTGGGGAAAATTGAGAACAATTTAAATCCTAATCGAAAGTATAAAGTGCCAGAGCAGAATCTAAAATGTTCACTCATAATCGGAATGTGAATTTAATTTTAAGTATAAAGTCAACAATTTTAATTTTAATCAAAATCGAATTACATTTGTCAGAATCGGAGCCGCAATTTTACTCATAATCGAAAGTATAAAGTAACAAATCTAAATTTTATTATTAAGTCGCCCCAATTAAATTAAATTTTGGTGGAGTATAATATGCGCTTTAATTTCCTTCTAATTTTAAAGTTTTGAGTATTTAAAGGATTTATAAGTATCTATACAAAAATTTACAAATTTTAACACATAACATGCAATTACATTTGCCGCTTAGTATCAAAATGAACATTTTTATCAACCCGAATTGTCTATAATATCACAATACTTTTCTCTAAAGTTATTTTTAATTTCAGTGAAATGATAATTTCAGGGTCTCAACTTAGTTTTATGAACATTAAAAATGTTCGATGGAAATTTCTTCATATACGTTTTTTGCTTCAATTATTCTTTGGTTTGGAGTTTGGGGTTGCTGATACAAATTCAAAACGATCTTTTTGATTTCTATCAATTTGGAGTATGAATGAATGATTGTATACTAGTAAAACCTTCCGAATGGAAGACTTTTTATGGAATGGCTAGTCGTCGAATTCCAGACCTCTGCCTCGCAACTCACAAGAATTTACTTTGATCTTTTGAAAAGCAAAAATATGTTTGCTATATCCTTAATTTTGTTTGTAAGTTTTAATAATATACCGACGCACTTTGGTTTATTATTTACTAATACTACAATTTTAACCAATTGGCTGTCTTTTTCAGTAATTTCAGAATTCTACGTCACATCACCTACTTCAATATTGACAACTTTCAGGTTGAAATTGTCAAATACCGTAGGTCGTGACTGTCAAATTTACAGTCGAAATTGTCAACTTTTAAAAATTGAAAAACCCTGAAGGTTTTACAGGAATATTATAACAGACATTCAATGTTTAATATCACAAGATTACAAGCACACAATCTAATCGACAGTACTTATATTATTTTTGAGACTTTAGAGGTGTGTATTAAGCCTAATGGAAAATGCTTTGAAAGGTATTATTCTTCATATTTTACATTATGTCGATTATGTTAACAAGTCATCTGACTCGTTAACATCCGAGTCAAGTTAATTTTTTTAAACAAATATCGTTCTTATATTTGATCTTAACTTTCAAAGTTATGTTTGCTTGAAAAAAGATATTATTTGAAGATTTTCTGAAGTAGTTTTGGGTTAGTTCTTGTCACTGCGAGCTATCTCGCAAGCGCTCCGGCTTCCCTCTCTTTGTTCGTCGCTGGGACCTTGACGCTGCGAGAGCACATACAACAAATGAAAAAGTCTTATGTACTTGTATAGTATAGTCATAACTTAACTTGAGACTAGTCTGGACGATTTTTATACACCAAATACTAACTAAATTTCGTAAAGTAAAACTTCCAGATTCTCTGGAAGCTGCACAAAAACAGTGAGTATACCAAAAATGATAATAAAATGCAAATAAAGAAACAATTCAAAGAAGTGTCCACGTAAATAAATTATTGAACGTTGACAATGTCGACCATACATTTGACAATGTTTTTTTCCGAACTCAAATTTTTGACAATGTTTTTTTCCGAACTCAAATTTTTGACAATGTTTTTTTTTCGGAATCAAATTTTTGACAATTTTTTAGTTGCCAATTTTTATTTTGAAAATTTGACGGCCTATCATTTCCAGCTCTAAAACATCTTCAAAAATAAAATTCAAGCTTACATATACATGGATGCATTAGAAGATTTTACAAATACTCAAATATTTCCAAAACCCTTAAGTGTTTTCAATCTCAACTACAAAAGTCACAAATGAAAGATTATTTGTACATTAGTATGAGATAATGCAATGTTAACAGATGTTTTTTGCCAAGATCGGGAAAATATTACTTAAGCAATTTATATTATGTTTACCGAAGATTTTATATTCTTATCCTAAACTCTCCGAATTCATTATTTCTCCAATAAAGAGTCTCCAAAGAATTTTCACGAGGTGAAGTGGAAAAAGGCGTTTAAGTATTAATATTTTTTGTTTAAATCATTCAAAACTCCATATCCATCCGAAATAAATGTGTGGAATGGGAGTAAGTACCTGGTTCAAAATCAACAACCTTTCCTGTAAATGTCGTGTAAATTTATATGCAGATCAAGTTTAGCTCGACAAGTTGTAACTGCATGGTCAACATTTTACATTCGAAAAATGGCTTTAACAAATCAGATATTAAAAATACAGTGACAGGCTTAACTTGTTCTGTTATTTTAATTTAAAAAACGTTACAAATAGTCTAAGGGTTTTCTGATGGCAATGTTTTTCGACATTTCAAGCAATTTTTTCGTACATTTTACACATAAGTTTGCTTGGATTAAATATTCATGTACACTTATATTACACCATATGCATGAAGAGGTGTACCGAATGACTTTAGTATACGTAATTTCGAATTTTCCTTAAAGTTGGTGAGAATGTACTTTTGGAAAATGTGTTGATGCAATTTTGTAACTTAAAATTTGGATATTGAGATATTCAAAATGATGTTATCAGTCATTCACGAAGTTACCTAATGTCGAATCAAGTTCGCGAATCGCGCGTATTATTTTTTTCACAGAATTTTTATTCATGCATACAAAACAAACTGTATTCAATATGTTATGAATTGATTTTCCTCGAATACAAAAAAGTGAAAGCAGTATATATATCTATATAAAATCTGCGGAACCATAAAATGTTCTACGATGGGTACGTAAAAATTCCGCATGAGTTGAAAAGTGGTCTAAAAACTGCATTGGTGTATTTTCAGCGATATTAATTCGATTATAATTAAGGAATAGCCCAAACGTTCGTTAATCAACGCTGCAGCGATCTCGTCTCTTTAGCACTAGTATTCTTTAAAGAGATCGGTGATCCGTTCCATTCAGTTTTAGGAGGAAATAAACCGAGAAATGAGATGCAATAAAAATATAGTCTACAGTCTACATACTCTTATGTAGACATAGTAAAAAGGCCTTATCGGAATTCCCCTTTAGCTCACATTTTTCTCAACATACCCCAACACCCTATCTAAATACATGAGATATTTAGGGGGCCGTATTTCGGGCGAATTGAGACAAAAGTCATTGAATTGATCTGGGCCCGCTGGCCGTTCTACTAAGTCCAGTTAGGGTACGTTAGTACAAAATCCAACTAAAATATACAAGCTATAAGCTCAATACGCATAAAAGCCCCAAATTCATGATCCAACCAACTGAAAAATCTTTGTGTTGGTAAAACGTTTGAAAATAATTATATTCAAGAATATTATTGAAGTTTTAAATACTTTTAGAAACTGGTTGTTAGATAAACTCGATTGAGAAGCAGTTGCTGTATTTGCCAACATGTTATATACATTCATTGAAGACTACTTTTCATTCCGAATATAAATATCTATAAATAGCCAATTAGCGATATTGCAGGTATCAATTTTCTCCATACGACGGAGAACAAATCGATTCACATGATAATGTATAAATTATCAAGTACAAGATCAAATTTTCAGTTTCATAAAATCCATTTCATCAACGTTGATTCAAACCTTGTATGAAGCCATTGCTATCATTATTAATTTTCGATAGCAAATATCTTAAATCATTTTTTCTAGCGTTATTCGAATTCTCCGCCATTAAATTTCCTTTATCTTCCACTTATTATGTAGTTCAAAAAATATTGAAAAGCAGCAAGCTATTTTTACGAATGACATAACATACTTATAAACGAGGGACATATGAATACTATTTTATCACATCATTGCTCTATAATAGCGAAGAAACGAAACTCAGAATCAGTTTTTCATCGAATCCGGAAACCGAAATAAGTACATTCACATTGCAGTACTTCAAATATATATAAGAGTAAAGCGAAGATGCGAAGAAAAAGAGGAAATTACAGAAAAAAGTTTAAAATGAGATTAAGTTCCGTTCTTTCATTTCTCGTCCAAGATATATTTGCTCGTTTTATAACTGGTACTGACTAAAAGGGAGCAATTTTTGAAAAGTGAAAGCAAATGTCAAAGTGTCTAGTTTCGGAAGTAATACG
>JAQFXM010000472.1:0-49551 GCA_034693345.1 Entomobrya multifasciata | reverse complement strand
CAGCGTAAAACGTTTCCTTATAATTTTCCTTAATTTTAAATGCAAACTTTCTCTGTTCCAATTGTTATGGCTTGACTTTCTCATTTGACAACTTTTCTTTCACACGCAAAATTTAAATTCACAAGAAAAACTTTAGCATGTTTATGCATATGAGCGAAAGTGAAACTGCACCATAAATTTTTCACTTTTTGCAGTTGAACATCAAAATTTCTCAACATTCACCAAAACATACATATACAGCAAACAGAAGCAGAGTATAAAGCAGGTATACTAATTAATATGATACAATCTTCAAGTTTTATTAGAGCAACATGAAAATTTCATGACAGATCATAAAATAAAGGTACTCACACGTTTTCTAGATTTTATGGTTATATTGTCGTTTTTCAACATTAGAAGTAAAATTTTGCATGAAAATGCCATGCATTGAAAATTATTGAAAATGGTTAATGATTTCCAAGACTTATTGTGCATGCTTATTTTGACAATACCAACAACTTGGAAATAAGAGGCATAATTCATATTTCACTATTTATTATCAAAGATTTTTTTGTTGAGCTCGTGGTGATTGCGAATACAGATAGGAATAAATTACATGCAGTCACGGGGCGGAAGTACTAAATTGTTGGAGAAATTATATGGCATATCAAGAAGGAAATGAAAAGTGACAGGACAGGTTTCCACTGAGCTCGTATGGCAGTGCGGTCGGTGAACATACGTTGTCGTCATCGTCGTGCCCGCGATAAAACACTTCACCGATGAATGTCAGTCCAAGAAGCCGCCAATAATTTGGGTGTTTGACTTGGCTAGCATCGCATGGCATCTCTAAATATTCTATGCTATTTATTTTTCCTAAACAAACAACAACACGAAATCGGTGCATTTTTAATGTACCCTTCCATTTCCAAACATATTTTGCTGGTTGGGTGATAAAAACGTAGTTGGAGAGGAAATAAAGCGCAAAAAAGCTATTAATATTCCTTTTCGCTCACTCGCGCTCCTTAAAGGAGAAGGAAATGTTTCACGGAAAACTTTTTATGCACAAATAAAATTTTGCGGATAATATGTTTGTGTAGTGGAAACTCGGGATCAATGTGTACATATATTATGCATGGTACTTTCCTCTCTCTCTCTCGTCTTGATCTTGTTTACTTATCTTTTATCATTAATGTTGCCATAAGTGGCTCCCTTAAAATATATTGATAACTTTCATCCCACACATTTGGTTGATTCATTTTTATTATGGCACTCATTTTGCTTTTCTAAAAGCCATTCAACTACAGTAACCACGCAGCAACTCATTATTTTTGTGAAACGCTAAAGAAAAAAGTACCTTTGTTACTACTGCTAGGCCTTTGCACGGTGTAACCTCCATCCAACCACCTTGTTTCATTTTTTTTAAATAGAAGGATAGTAGGAGGATGGATAAAAACTCAACGAGAAAATATTGCCAACTCGTCACTACCATATAATATTTATCCTCATTATACCGAACATTTTTTGTCGTGGTCTACTCTGAACCCACTGAATTTGCACAAGTTTGCATTCAGGAAAAGCTATATCGTCTTCTCATCGTGACCCGATGAATGTTACCGTTTTTGATAAAAAAATGTTTCTATTCTAAGAACAAAGAATCATTGCCTCACCAAACCAATAAAACCTTGATAAAGTAAAATCATGTGACCACTTGACTTTCTGCCCTTCCCCTCTGTCCTAGACCCGAACGACTTTCTAAACACCTCCAAACTTTTACCTACACTATGCACCCAATTTCTTATAATTCGGAGAAGGGTATACACAAAATCACAAGTTTCACTCATGTTCCAGTTTAATGTCTTGTTTTTGAGGGACCTCACAAACAAGAAGAACATGAACACATGCATACATATATCTGCAGGATAGATCAGAGACAATATAAAATTTTAATCTATTTTCAAGTCTAAAATTGGAAAGGAAATAAACTCTTTTCCAACTTTCGGCAGCATTCCAGTAAAACGGATCACAAGGGCATTTCATAATAAAAAAGGGAAAGTATTACTGTTTTTTGGGTTGTATGTGTCCACGTCAATTTTAGCGTAAACATCTTTTTTTATTGCCACCAGACATACATGCATGTAACATTCAATGCACAAAACGGTTCTCTTAAACTGTTCTTTCTTTACACAGAATACGCTTATTAGAATTTAAGTCATATTATTATGGTCGCATACCAGTTTAGTTCACTCAAAGAAATCGCTCATAAAATTTTTCATCCGTCACTGCTGCTTGCTTACACTGATGTGTGTATTTCAAAAAGTCTGGAGCTTATAGTTTGCCAATATGTGAACTCAAATGTACCAATATTGCATCACATCAAACATACGTTTATTTCAAGTTGAAATAGATGAGTTTATTTTTTTGGGGGCCGGTGGTGGTGGTATTGGTATGGTGGTTTTGTGAGCAAGACGACATTGTGAAAACCAAGTGAAAGTAAAACACGCTGGCGAGTGTGACTCTCGGCCATTATTATATTTCTCAGCCAGTGTACTAGTTTCCATGTCTGCTTTCCTCCATTCCAATGCTTCTAGTGACTTTTACACTTCTCCTGAGAGTGAAGTGAATTATGCAAAACACCGTCGTAAAAACAGTAATGTTTTCTCTTTAGCTTGTTTGACAGATACGGAAGTGGTTGTCGTTTTACATTTATGTACGTACTAAGAGTGTACAATATCCAGTGACTGGTATGGTGCTTTGGATGGATATTCCAACCTTCAAGTCAAAGCTGGACGACTTTGTCAAAGCCATTTTGTGTTCACTCTGTCGCAGTTACACACTTCAGAGTCCTACTTCCATGTTTAAGCAAGGAACCAAATTACTCTTTAACCATGTGTCCCTCATCTTATTGCAGAGTATTTTTTTGCCGACATTATCAAACTCTCTTAGGACCTTCAAATATAGTATAACGGCAACCCAACTAGTATTTTATTAGTTGCATCATTAAAATGCAAGTGAGTTTGCATACGCCCCATGTAATTTGGGAATGAATGTGCCTAAATTTCCAATGCAGGTATGTATAAAGTAAGGCTAGTTAAGCTGTATGAGCAAATATGGTTGCTATTATCTGTCAGCTGCCACCTCTACTCCAAAACCCCACGTCCAACACTGATAAGGAATGTCGTGTCGTGTAAAACAGAAGGATGTGTTTACAACGGTCTAGTGTTTTCTCACCATTTTAATTGAAAGGCGTCTGATATTTTTTTGGGAAAAAGGAGAAAAGGAAAAGCACGTACACAGAGAAAATAGAAAGCTATTAGATCAGCAGTTGTTATCTAAAAACTTGCCATGTGATGAGAATGGGGCATGGCGTCATGATGGAGATAAAATAGGGGATAAAAAAAGCTACCGAAATTTTATTGACTGTTGAAAGCATAAGTAAGTTTATTAGATATAAATACATACACACACACACGATAATGGACACACTTTAAGCGTATTACCTACGTAAATAAATTGTTTAAGTGAAAGTCAAAGAAATGGAAGGAGGTGGCGCTTGGTTGAAAGAAGAAACACTTGAGCAAAGTTACTTGTTTCTAAGATAATATTGGTTTTACTGTCAAAGGAAATGTGAGAATGGGGCTGTCCATGAAATTTCATAAAACGAGAGGAAGAGAATTTTGAAGAAAAATAAATGTTCAACTAAAAATTCCAGAAAGGCAAGAGAGGAGAATCAATAAGCAAACATGTCAGTTTAGGGATTAAAGCACTTATATATATTTAACCCTTTCGCTTGGAAGTAGAGGTCACTGACATTTTTTTTGCTGAAAAGGGTTAAAAGAAAATTCATTATTCATTATCGTCATACTTTCGAAAATATTTACTGCTTGGGGTTTACAACATAAAAGCAATATTTCACCACAGTACTGGAATGAGTGGGAAGTATGCTTGTTTCATAGATTCCCCGCGAATCTCTCTCTTCTTTAACTAAAAGTCAGTTTACTTGGAAAAAGAAGCAAGGACAAAAGTCCAAAATACTTATTAAAATTAAGTTACATATGAAATAGCTCAGACAGAAAGACTTTTAGCAATTAATGTACTTTCATGAGAATAACAAGCTGTGCTGAATGAGCTTCTAATAAGTAAGCTCATAATAATGATCGGTTGCCTGACTACGGTCGTCGGTCGCAATAAATTACAGAAGAAATTTTTTTTAAGCTTTAAAACATTCGAATTTCTACATTGCTACAATAGTCTCATTTTGAATTAATGAGAAAAAAATATGAAAAGTTTTTAAAAGGGTGTAATTCACACTATTTTGAAATGCATTTTAACATAAAAGTCTACTCATATTTTTGTGTGAGTATCATTTTCCTCACCTTTTCTTTGTTTCAAAGATATGTAGAGAAAACTGAACAAAGGCTTGAGTGAGAAAGTGACTCGTTATGTTGAGCTAAAAATGTACTTGTTCCATTCTCTCAATTAATCTTCATTACCACTTGGCACTTCAACGTAGCATGAAATGACGGCAGCAAAGTAATATTCATATTATTATAATAAACCGCCAAGTCTAGCCTTTGTATGCATACCTTGCTTTCACCAACTTACTCTCTCGTTTTTGTACAACCCCACAAAAGAGAAAATGCGGCATAAATATTTTATCAAATGAAGTATGTATTTTGTAGTAAATATGGTAATTATAGTAATATATTACTCTCTCCAACTACCTATTTACTACAGTCAAGTTTGTTTTGTACTAATACTCATATGAAAAGCATGGGTAATCACTGTTTTTAGGGGAATTAAAAAGTTTAATGTAAAAACAAAAAAACAACTTGAAACGCGTAGCATTACACAAACTTTGTATATAATTTTATGTGTCTTTGTGTATCGTGTCGCTTTTATTATTATCATTAAATCTGTGAGCAAAGCCAACAACAAAAGCAAGTATTTAGCGCACACAATTTGTTGAAGTGGAGGTGATGATGATAGTTGTTGGATTTGAGTTCTTGGAATATTTACGTTTTGTTCTTCGTCCATGTCCTATCATCAATATAATGAGCTTAGCATTATTATACCTGTCAACTTCACGTCGGCTACTGCTCGTTTCACTGAAAACATATTTTTTTGAAATATATTCTTATGGGTGGAAATGGAACTACCAGTATATGACACGCTTACACTTGTTAATCTGTGTATTAATATTTTCCAGAAGATGATGAAATGATGCATTGATATTATACTATCATTAAGCAAGCCATGTTAAAGTATGTGGTTCTTTGTAGGGATCTAACTCAGAATTCACATTACTGGAAAATTAATAGCCAGGATTATGGAAAACAACCTTGTCTTGTCTAATATTTCAAAGGTATTGATATACATGTGCACAACATAGAGGTACTCGACTCGTGCTTGCTTGTTGCTGGAATGTGAAAAGTAAAGTAACGAACGAGCATTCAATCAAAAGAATTAGCTTTTCACTGGAAACTGCCAAATACTTCATACTTGAAATATGTATCTGCCATTTAAGTTTTTGACACATGAAAAGATTTACGTGTGCGAAGTAAAAGGCCACTAGCTTACATCATACATATATAGACTCTATAGAAAACTGATTTATGAAAACATTCTTTGTTTAAACAATGATAAAAATGAAAATAAATGATAAAACTTTTTATCGCTTTTATCTATCGTAAGCATAATAAACTAACCTGCATGTAAGCTCCCCATGGAAGCGCTGATGCGATGGATATCACCCAAATGAGTGAAATGACACGAGTGGCTCTTCCCAGTTTTGATTTTGTCTGAGTCCTGAAAAAAAAGAAAAATCGGATGTCTAGCTGGCAAGTTTCTAAGAAAATTAAAATTAGTGAGAATTTCGCGTTAATATGCATACATACATACATATGCATGTAAATCAATACTTACCTCATGGGATGGCAAATAGCTATGAACCTTTCCGTTGTGAATGCTACAATTGTGAGTATGGAGGCATAGGTGGTACACTCTGTGATTACACCTCTGAGATCACATCCAATCTCTCCAAATATCCAGGGGTATTGTTGCCACATAGCGAATAGCTCCATTGGCATAGCTGTAAAGATCACAATCAAAACGTCAATATTATATGTGTTCTTATGATATGATGAGCATCTTTGCATCTCATCTTACAACAGAACTGTATTCAAGCTTCATTTCCAGCTTTCACTGACATCATATACATATGTACATGTGTACTATTTTTAGAAGTTCTTAGGGATTTATGAACGCACATCTTATTTATTAAGTATACATACATACTTGGAATGCAAAATCCCAAATATTAATTACCATAAGAGCTATTACTAAAGTAAGTAACTTGAGACTTTTTCCATTTCAGAAAAAAGTGAAAGGATTTAGAGAGATATCTTGGTGCCTTCAACCTGCCCATCTCTTTTAAGATCAGCTACTTACGTAATGTTTTTTCAATCTGACTTGATTTTTAGATTATTAATCCTTTTTGTGTGTTTTATATTGAAAAACTCATTTTCACCGAAAGTAAATCTGGTACACGATTTTTTTAATTTCAAAGTAACCTTATAGTCCCAGCTGCTTTCACGCATTTCGGACTTTCAATGCTGGTTCTCTTTACAAAGAGTGGGTGGTCATGAGGCATTAAACTGTTCTTTTCATGCTAAAATGCAAAATTATTATTTTCTGACCGTCGAACAGCATTACTTCGAAAAGTAATAAGATTTTCTCACTAAAATCCTCTTATATCAATCCATAAATCCCTTTCCCCCTCTGATCTCCTATAAATTTTACGTTGGCAAGCAAAATATTTATGCACAGAATCGAAAAAAGTGAACCCTTTAGTTTATGCGCAGTAAGGAAATCACAAGCATTAGTTTTAACTCTCAACGGTACCCGTGCCCATTTTCTCCGAATCATCATATTATAATTATCCGAAGTAGTAGCCTAAAAAGCAGCTTTAGTTAGATGTATCAGCGCCAGTGCGTAAAAAAAGTTTTACTGAATTTTGTGAAATTACAAGCTTTTGTGAAGTTAGTAGTATATACAAAAGTACTATGTGTATGTGAATATTTTGCTTTCATTTATTTTTTGTAGTTCAGATTCCCTCAAGTATTATTTTTGAAAATTGTACATTATATACCACGTCGGTTTCGACGTAGTTATCCTTTGTTCTGGCATCGTATTTCAAGGCATGTGTTGGACTGGACTGTTTGGCTGAGCTTTACTTCATACCAAGCCATAATGCTCAAATCCTCCAACACCATCCACATATTCAGCATCCCATGCAAGTTCACTTACACTAAACAGTTTTTTAAAGGATTAGCACAAAAGAGAGGGACGGAGAGGATTGGTTTGTCAAAATTATAGTTGCATTATATTATATCCATATATTTAACATCTGGTCAACTTTCAGAATTATTTTGGCGATGAATATGTTATATGAAACGCACTACGAGCAAATGAAAATATAATATTTTCTACCAACAAAAAAAGAAGTTTTATGCTTGCATGCATGTTTGCTGCTCTTACTTTATAATCTGCAAAATTTCAACTTGAACAGGTTCAAGTAAAAAGCGACAGCAGTACCAACCAGCAGCCACCATGCCATACCATCACCGCAGTGAAATCAAGAAAAGTTATAACTTTTTCTTTCAATGCGATAAAAAAAAGTGGATCACGTGCCAATATGGTATTAATGGTATTGTCGTCTTCTCTCTGTGAGATGTGATATTGGCAACTCTTTGTATAGCTGTGACTCAACTTTATTTCAATGAAATCAACCAGAATAATAGAAACTTTTAAGAGAGTGAAAGGGAGATGAAGAAGAAGAGAGCAGAAGAGGAAATTTGGTAGGTGGAAAGTGGATGAGATGGAAGTTCAGAGAAAGTGAGAGAGAAAGGGAAAAAGAAAAAGTGCATATCTAAAACAATCGAGTGACGGTGGTGTAAGATGGTCTGGATGGAAAAGTGCGCAAAATCATTCAAGTGGAATTTAAGAAAGTCAAAAATTGATACAGCAAAAGCAGAGATTACAATCAAAATGTATGCATGCCTTTAGCAGAATTGCAGGACTTATGTGTATCTGAGTGGATGTGGTTTTTTAAGTTGCTCAACATTGAATGGATTTTTTTGCCACATAAATTTTTTACTAGTACCACGAAATATCCTCCTATTTTCTCGATATTCTATTTATATTAGTGTTTATGTCAATGTGATTGGTTTTGCAAAATGTAAGGAAAAAGGGAGAACAAGAAAAAAAATCGAAATAGCACTACAGTATAGTTTGTTTACTTGAATAAATGTAGGATCGATTGGGGGTTTTCTACTTGAAATACTCAATTTGATTGCTTTACTTTAGGTGTGTTTCTGTCATCTGATGTGTTACCAGTACCAGTTTAGATATGTAAAAAACGACCACATTAGTACCTACAATGTACCTAAATGTATTGGGAAAGCCAGACAAACTCAATTGGAATTGTATAGATTTCTGGTACAACCAAACTGACACTGTGATAAATAGCACGCGACAACTTGTGTGATTTATCATCAATGCTTCACAAGCATTACATCATCATCAAAAAAATTCTCATGAAAGAGCAGGGCAAACAAAATACTCATAAAATGTTATACTTTCTCTGTTTTGACAATAAAATTGCATGCTTGTAATGTTATATATATTCCTTTATATCATACAGCTGTGCAGTTCCAAACAACTTCTGTCACCAATTCATAATTTTTCATCTGAATAAATCCAAACCATTGGCCAGTAAGTGAAGCTGGCCTCAAGGTTACAGGTACCGGAGGGACTAAAGCACAACAAAAAATACCTTGTATTTCTCATAAAATATTTTTTTGTTGGAAATGCCAACCCAAGAGAAAAAAAGCTGCGACAAGTACTTAACTTTCCCCAACTTACTTTCACTCACAATCAGACACACAGCAAATGTGCTCTCATGTGTGGTTTACATTTAACGGGTGTCACTAAGCAGAAAAAAAGTCTGCCCTTTTATCTCACTTCTTCCGTCTTGTGACTTGACTACCTACTTTTTCCTGTAAATATTATCGGCTCACAATCACAAACAACCAGGTTGTAAGAAAATAAAGAAGCTACATACATAAACATGCATCAACTAACTGGTTTCTTGATAACAAAACCCAGTTCAACCAAGTTTCCATGTGTGTGACTTACTACTTACTCCCTGAACCAGAAGAAGAGATCACGTCAAATTATGCTTAACTTTCGAAAATTTAACTTTTCTTGTCCTAAACCTATTATTGTTTACGCACATATTCCCTACCACACACACACACACAGCCAAACACCGTATTGTTGTTTTCTTCCAAAAACTTATTAAACTTTCCCTTTGGCTTGGAGATATGTAAATAGCATCACTTCACCCTGTCTCCGAAATTATTAATGTTACCTGGAATTTCAAATAAGAAATGTTTACGTATCAAGAAAAATATTAAGTACAAACGGCAAAGCGCAAATTCAACTTTGTCATTTCTCAAATTTAGCACAACAGCAAAAAAAATGTATTAAGTTTCCACTTTTTCCCAATTTTTTTTTCTATATAGAACTGCAAATAAGATAAGAAAAAACCAGGCAGTTATGCTTGCAAGATTATTTATATCATTTCCATCAGTTCCGTTAGAGCTAAAGGAAAATCCTCTATATTTTCCAGTAAAAGTTTCAAATCTTCACTCTGATAGCTTTTTGCTTTCTACGAAATACTATCAATAACATGTGTATAATATATTGTATAACATATAGATAGAGCACCATTTGTACAACCACCAGCATCACAGTTTTTCCAGGTTTGGTGGCAGGGAAGTGGAAATATCGTCTCACTTTTCCCCAAAATTCGTCCTTTCAAGTAAATCATTCATTTAATTCTAGAGGACACGACACAATATCAAGGTGCAATGAAACGCTGGACCATTCCGCCATTTATTATACGTACTTATTATTCTCATTATTATAAAATATCCTGGAAATGCCAAAGTAGGAAGCTCCTTCTAAAAAGTAGGATTACTATACCCACACCTCTCACAATGTAATGCAAAGAAGGGAAAAGAAAAATGAAAAGAAGAATGAATAATAGTAATAATAATAATATGTATCAAATAGCCTTGAGCGTATATATTGGCAGACGACGACTTTCTTTTATGCTGTAGCTTTCCTGTTGAAAATCTTTCCTTTTTTATGTAATAATAAACCTAATGAAGCCATACATTCTGTCAGACTATAAATTGCTGTCTGCAAGTCTACATACATACATAAATACCCAGAAACATTTCTATGTGCGTTTTTTTCAAAATATGTGACATTCGCGTTCCAAAAAAACGTCTTGACGTATTCTTCCAGCTTTTGACACATAAAATTCAATGCAATTTTGTGATTTTTATTATCAAGAAACAACCCAAGTCTAGCTTAATAATACAGATAAAACGGCAGTTCTACTATCCGGATAGCTTAGACGTTGAAGAGGGACAGGAGGATATGAAGTAAAAAGGTAGGAAAATGTGTGGATATTTTCTTTCCGCTGATTATCGTGCGGAAACTTTCAGCCACGTGAAAATCCACGAATACATTCTCATGTTTACTGGCAATGCATGTGGATATATATATGTCTGTCTATGTGTATTAAAGCTCATTGTAGATTATACCATTCATTTCATTCACTAACGTATTTTTTTCTGGCGAAGAAGAGCAACTAAGCCAGACTATAATTCAGCCAGAGATGGAGTAATAGCACCAGTTGGAGTAGATACGCTTTGCTATAATAAATAAATAGTCGTTTCCTTCTGGGTACGAAAGAAAGGATTCACAAAAGGCTCATCTTTCCTGCTCTCTCTCTATTTCTGTGTAAAAAAAACTGTTGGAAAATATCACAGCAACTGTTCTTTTTTTGTGGTTCTTCAATGGGGCAATAAAAGCGACTAACTGGGGAATTCAGGTGGTCCAAAAGACGTTTTTATATATATGTATGCATGCTGATGGTGTCATGAATCTTCAGAAAGCACGTCTCCTTTTTCTTCCAGCTTACATGTCCATTCATTCTTCAGGGCTTGCAACGCGGAACTTTTTTTTCTTTAAAGGGACCACTTTGCTGTACAACTTATGCTTTAACTTTGAAATATATGACACGTGAAGAGTACATATAGCCGTTTTGTGCGTGCGATCTCTGTATGTGTATGTATGGAAAAAATATCCAGTTATTACGAAGATATACTCTACATTTTATATACTACAGTTTTATGTCTGTGAAACAATAAAACATAGTGTATGTATGTGTGTACCGAAATGTTAGATGAGAAGTCTGTGCCAGTGCTTCACTTTTTTATTCAACCATTTAATGAGGATACTACGTGTGCTATAAAAGAATGAATATAAATAGAGAAGTAGGTCTCGTCATGTGAAATGTTTTCACCAAAAAAAACGCTCTCGTCGCGTGTTTTCATTTTCCTATTGACCAGCCAGACACATTGTGTAATGCTGTGAACGGGATGTCCCGGAAGCAGATTGTGGAGGAATTTTTGCAGAGGTACTATCCTTCTTCCACCACAACTGTTACTACGACTTTTAAGATTTATAAGCTAATTTCTGTATCACTAAAGCCAATACCCTACACATGAAATAACCTTTTATTCTACTTAAAACGGATAGTTTACTTGTCTGCTGGAGCAAACGTAAGCAAGCCATCCTTTTACCATCATCCACTCCATTAATCTCAAAGAGGACGACTTTCGACTCGACCACCGACACAAAAACATGGAGAAATTAAAAGAAAAATTGTTATTTGTTCTGAACCATTATGTCATGGGGGTCGGAGGTGGCAGTAAAAACTCTATTCATTTTGTCTAGGTTTCATGGGTTCTTAGGTTGCCCATATACCCTGGACTCTTGGGATAATGCCTACTTCCATCCATGTAACTGACCGCTTTCGAATTGTTTAATATACCTATAGAAACTTATACTTAATTTTGTATACATGCACATGTAGATGTTTAATGCTCAATATTTAATATCCCCATAAATACCAACATTAGTGCAATTACTTAAAGTATTACTGGATAAAGTGGAAAGTTTTTATAATGTATTTTCGATATAAGTAGAGTAAATATATTATGGCTATAATATACAGCCTTGCGTAGCTTTTTCGTCAACAGCCCACCCAAATGGTATTGTTGTTCCTATTATTGCACTGGGATTCCATTCCCCTACCACCTAATACAACACATGGACAACTATATTTACCCAAGTTGTTTTACTAAATGTCGGTTTTCCCCTACCATTAACCGTTCACCAGTGCACTGACTTTTGAAGATACTGTCAAAATAGTACAAGAGAAAGTGGAGCTGGATATGTGGAGCAATCAAGGGAAAAAAAGTTGGAGCTTTTGTTTCTTATTACTGTATATAATTCTTGATTGAGGACATGAGTGCAATACATTACCGCAATACATAGTCAACCATATTTACTTTGATGGGCAAGAGTAACGAATAAGAACAACGTGACGGCACATACAGACACTCGCCATCAGCCACCAAGACAAAAAAGAAAACTTCAGAAAAAGAAGCATTGAGTTTCTTTTCCTTAAATATCTGGAAAATGGATTGTAACAGCAACAGAGCCTAACTTGAGGTTATAAAATAAAGAGAATGATTTTCTACTGAAAGCAGCAGCAGCAGCAGAACAAAGAAAGAAAATGTGGAAGAAAAGGTTAACAAGGTTTTGTGGTTGAGTGTGTGCTGTTTTGTTGCATTAGTTTTTTGTGTTTTAGAAACTTGTTTGCTTTCTTTTTTCAACAAAAGTTTGATTCAGCAGCAAACACTCTCATATATATGTATACATCCTCAGACTTTTTTCTCTGAATGTTCTCAAGAAAAAAAAACATGAATTTATACATGTATGCATGCATGTTATTCTATTTTAGTTGGCTTTCTAAAGAAAAATTCCTTTGTGGTTTAGTTTTTTTGGTTTTCGGTTGCTGTACTGTCGAAGGACAAAAAAAGCTTGAGCAGTTTTGATAGATCACCACATAGTATAAAACCATTTACAGAGTTAAATATATTGTAAAGTAAATGGGCAAGGGTACAACATATAAAAAAATCATGTCTTCACACAAAAATCTTGTTTTTTTAGTTACATTACTCCAATCCAATAGGAACGAACACCAAAAACAGGGGAAAGCCAAACTAAAGTCTAGTTTTATTGTCAATGATGTGTTCGGGTTTTTTTTTGTTTGTTTGTGGAAAGTTTGTATAAGGAGGAGGGGGAGGAGAACCTAAATACATAAATTTATCATTTATTCATATATGTATGACATCATAATCGTAGTCGTTGTCGTGATTCGTCTTTGTCGTCTTTTGATTGTGATTGTAAAAACTTGTGTAGAAGTGGTTTTTCGCTTTCATTGATTCTTTGGTGGTGTATTTAATAAATAAAAAAAACTAAGATCACATAAATTGCATCAGAATACTTGGAGCAGCAGCGCCAAGGCCACTCCTACGCCGCGTTATAGTATGGTCGCATCATAATCATAAACATAACATTTAATCTAGAAAAACGACAAACATTTGTCGCTATTTCTTTTAGATAAAGAATGATATTATAAGCTTTGTATATAGTTACTGCTTTTGCTGTCACAGAATAACGAAGGAGCTTTAATTTCTCATTCAATGTCCTCAATTCGGTAGTAAATCTTTCGAAAAAGAAAGTTGGTTAATGGTAGTAGCCGCGAAGTAAACTGCTCCCATGACTTATTGTTATGACAGGTTTTAATTCCCCCAAAACAACAATAACAGTCAATATGTTTGATGTACATACTTACAAACAAACATACATATAGAAAATACGACCGATCAAATTTTATAATCTTTTTTGGGAAAAATTCAAATGAAACTTACTAATTTCAAACTAAATACATGCGTAAGTTAAACTAATAATAGAATTCCTGAAAAAAATTACAGATATGAAGTATAAAGTTACAATAGAACTTATTTAAATTTTGATCTTGTTTCATTGTAATAGTTCTCTACGTTTCCTGATAAAAAGCAAGTGGCAATTTACAACGTAGTAACGGTGACACAAAAGAATAATATACTCAAAAGGAATAGTCGAAAATACACTATATCTTCCAAAAACATACGATGCATAGAAAACTGGAGAATTCTCTGAACAAAGTTTGTACTAAGTTCAAAACACCAAATTCAGAATTTCTTTTTTTAATCCAACTCAAGACGTTAGCAGTGAGCACTCACCACAAAATACACACAAAAATATATAATCTAGTTGCCTTTTGCTTATTTCACGCTGCCGTGCATATACTACAACGAATTTGGAAACCAAAAAGAGATACGCATCCGTCCCAAGCCACCATACTAACAGACTCATTACTCTGTGCCTCTCCTCCACTCCTTTTGTTAGATACCACCACCACCAACCACCACACCAGACACGCTTGTTATTCCGGTTTTTTTCTTCTGTTGGTCTTCTTCTTGGGATTTGGTGGCACATAGAAGGGAAAAAATTATGCAAGATGATCTTATCGTGTATCCATATTATAATTTTGTTAACTCTACGGCCGTTGCGTAGACATTCTACTATTATGTTCCAGACCTCGTGTTCCGCCACCACCACCACCACCAACGCCAATTCACCAGTATTCAAACTACATACATTTTAATGTGTAAAAACATCTTATTTACTACTTTCCTGTGTTGAATGTACTAATTCTGTAAACTTGTGTGAAACTTTGGCCTTCAAAATCGTCGACTCGAGGAGCAGTATAGCCAAAAAAGGAATGGGCATTGTTATAATATAATAACAGGTCTATGTGCAATGCAGATGAAATATATTTTTTTATTCCAGCGCAATTATGTATGTAGGTAATATGTATTCATATATTTTATGGGAATTTTTGGTATTAGTATCAACAAAAAAGGATGTCGTAAACTGTCGTAAACAAAAGGAAATAAAAACTGTTGTGCATAGTACCTCGTTTGCGAAATTACTTTTTTAATATATCACATTAACCAACGAATGTAGCAAAGTTTTAGGGTGAGAAACTACTAGTTTTTTGGTAAACATTTATGCATCAAAATTCAATTTAGTTGCACGTGTGCCAAGAGATGAGTATCTTATCGTATCGTTCTAAATTGTTGTATTTTTAAGATAATGAATTCCATGATTTGGAAGTCTTTAAGCCTATTTATTACTGTGAAAGCTTAACATTAACCATTTAACCACCATCCCAACTGGCAAAAACGAGAGCTAAAGTTATTGTTGTTTGTAATTAATTGGCGAGAAAGGAATCCAAACTGGGAAACTTTGCCATGTCATGATTTTTGCTACCAACGACATCCTTCCTACAAATCACTGGCGACTTGGCTTGCATAAAATATTTGCATTTTACATGCTTTTTTCTTCAAAGTTATTTTCTTGGTGTAGAGTGTTTAATGTATAATAGCTATAAAAACCCTTAAATACCTATATGAACTACAACACAAACAATATATATGCGCTAAAAGCCACAATTCACATTACACTTTTAATACTACTTTGTGTGGTGGTGTGGGAAGCTTTGTATTTTTCTTTCTTTTGATGTCCTGCTTTTTAGACTAAAAAATCGGGAGGGATTTGGGAATGGGACGATGAAGACGACCACGAGCTCGTTTGTATTCTTCTTTAGACTTTTGCACAATGTTCTAATATAAAAGAAGAAATCACCCGAAATGTAAAGCTCTCATACAAAAGTCTATGTAAAAGCCCTTTAAAAGTGGTTGTTTGTGTGCATAGTGGTGAGACTATCTCTGAGTTCTCAGCTTCCTTCCGAATGGAATAACTTTAAACGCATAAAATACGACAGGATGAGTAAGAAGAACGTGTTGCGTTGCGTGTACTATGGTTTTTTAGCCCGAAAAAAGTTGTGAATAGTTTGCTAATGCAAACATTATACATACATAAATACAACGACAAACGACAATACATTAGTATAATGAGACTAGTGCAAAATACAATAAGACATTGTTATTGCTATATGTACTCTGTTTTTTCCTACCCAGGACATTTACGAAATAAGTAGATATCACAAAATACAAGTTGATAACTTACACTGCAAAAACTTACAACTTAAGATTTCACAACGTCGTAATTTATTATGTCCATGTTTCTGGAAAAAAGAGACAAAAAACTTTTCTACCTCTTCTTGAATATTCAAGAATGAAAATAACGTGGTAGTAATTAAACCAAGCTAATCAGTATGACAGAGGAGAATCACATACTTTACTACCTTTGCAAGAGTTTTTTCCTCATTTTTATTCTGATGGAGAGATGCTTAAAATTAGAATCACAGTATTGTGTCATAGCAGACGCCAGACATAATAGAGTAAATGATACCTTATTTCGCAAGACAATTATTAGCTTCAGGATTAAAAAACCGAAAACAGTCTATTCCAGTCATCTGCACCCACTCAAGTGTTTTTTTGCATACTTAATGTTGATTACTTAATTACTTTAGAAAATAAAATCAGGGGAAAACGTGGGATACCACTTGGTTGTTTAAATAGAGGCGCAGCTCTTCTCAAAAATCCTTTAAATCTTAAAAAAAAATTATCATAGTCTAGAGTGTAGTCCCATGATACTCAGTTGGAAACTGAGTAGATGCCAAAAATAGTTGCCTATTTTGTTTCAAAACTTTAACTCCAGAATTTTCTAAATGTACACTTAACTAACCTCTAAAAGTTTGTAGAAAACAGATAAGATTGAGAAAACCAAGGAGGAAGAAAGATGGCCTGCATAAATTTTCAAACTTTTTCTCCATTGTTTTATTGAAAATTTTCCTACTTTTTGGCAAATATGAGAAAAGTATGTATACCTACAAAAAAAAGATAACCAAGTTTACAAAAAGGAGCTACACATTCTTCAAATGTAGTACTCGTCTTGTTGTCGGTCGACAACTTCGTCAAAATGACAACTGCTATCAATTCAAAACAGGCGTTTGGCTCAGTAGGGTATCCGCTGCTACCACCCTGGCTGGCTGACTGAAAATGTGTGACAACATCCTTTGTTGTCTTTCGTTATTGCGTTTTTTATTAACTATCTTCCAAATTTCTACTAAAAATAGGTAAACGTCGTGTCATAATGTTTTCAAACTTTTTTTAGAATGTTTTAATTAAGAAAATGAATCTTCGAAAGTTTCGTATTTTTTTACTAGTCGAAACCACGTTGAAACACGGGGATTTTAACTTGAGTCTGAAATAAGCGAGTATGTATATAAAGCGTGTTGACTTTTTGCAATATGACAGGTATATTATTTTTTGGATCGTGAGTATGTGCAAACGAGATTTTCATGTGTGAGGGCGGATAACGCTCGTGTGCAAAATTACACAACAACGTGTAATTAGTAATTAGGCATACTTAGCAGGCAAATATCTAACATACCAGAAATACCAGAAATATCGGAATGAACAAAACAGTCTCATAGTTTTCTAGTTAACATGATATGATGACATGCAACTTCATCTCTATTTTAGCTGGTTAAAAATAACTGCTTGTCGTAATAATAATGGCTACGACTGAAATCATAATCGTCACTGCTTGTTGTCCACCAACTAATATATACAGAAATCTAACAAAAAAAGCTCATTTACTTTCTTCCATTTTTGGAATGCATTCCAATGCGGGGAAGTAAAAGTTACATGGATTCTAGAGAAAAAAGGATTAAGATAAAAAAGGAAACAGAGGAAGTTGAGATTGTCTTGATGGCTTCTTCATGTACAGTTTTTCTCTTCTGTCTATGTGTACTCTTTTGACCTTATTCACTATGCACTAATACAAATGGTCAAACTGTGACTGTGATAGAAGTTCACTAAAGTGTAAGTACGTTAAAAGGGTAAAGTCAATGCACCATACTAGGTTAATGGACTACTATACTGGTTGGTTATAGCAGTAAAAATTTACAACAGACACACGCGAATAACCTCAAGGATTACCATGTAAACTTAGACTTCATCATTGCTTGTAATGTTTGGTATCTTGTTACAACCACTAACCAATTTTTGGTTGAATATAGGGGAAAAATACCAAAAAATCAGCAATTTCTTTCCCACATCATTCGCCAAATATGGTGTATGAGCAATAATTATAAAATGGTATTATTATTGGAGAAAAAAACGAAACGCTTGCATTTTTTAAAGAAGTGCTTTGTTTGGTATTGTAATCAAGTACTCCATAACTGGGGGCATTTCAAATTGAAACTGACATTGTAAAGACGTTGTACTGTGTGCTTGCTGACCCGTTTTGGTTACACAATTATTCCAACCGTGAAAAAAATGTCAAGATCAATAGACAAGTGAACAGACTACTTGTAAGCTGGGATAATGGAAATGGCTGCAACTGTGAAAGGATTATCCTAGAACCAAATTGAAAGGAGACTGGACCAACCAGACAAAGATGTCTGTCTGTGGTCTACTAGGTCTACTATACTGAGAAAAAGATGAGCTTTATGCCTACAGTATATAGGGAAGAGTGAGAGCGATAATCCCAAGAAAAGTTGTTGGGCAAACAGTAAAAATAAAAGTGACAATATTTGCTTTTTCATCATATTATCTCAGAATCCACCTTCAACCATTCTTGGCTCTTTTCTTTTCTCTGACTCTTTTACAAGAACTTTTGTAATCTGTACTGTACAATCAAAAGAAAGGAAGACACGAGGCAATTCATCTATTTTTTCTTGTTATTGTAACAAGCTTTTGTTATTGTTTGCTCCGGATAAAGACTGCAAAATGGTTCGTATAAATATAAATACGTTGGATGACATTTTTCGTGTAACATGTTTTGTTTCTAAACCGATGTTTTGCGAAGTAAAAAAAAACCCTAACTAAGTAACTGAATGAAGTTGGTTAAAAATGGAAAAAGGTTCACTGCTGAAATTGCTACTTGCAAAAAAAATAAAAGTATTTATTCTAGGATGATGATACTGTATGCGTGATAATATTTATGCATATGACTTCAGGTTATTTATTGCACAAGGCGAGGAAAATGTTGACAGACGGGCGGAAAGACCAGCACAAATTACATAGAAGGACGGACAGACACATTTACAATTGGATGCAGGAACGCAACTCAAGACTTTTATTCTTAGCAAAGCGATGTAATAATTTCTATACTTAAACTATGAAATCAGCTTTTCTAGCTAGAAGCATATGACGACATGTCATATAAGTTTTGCTTTACTTTTTTTAAAGGATGCTCATCTACAAAAGTAAGCCTATTTTAGTAGCAGCATCAACCCAACCCAACATGATCATCATCGTCTCTCTCGTGGATTTGGCTTTCACTTCGGATATATTATTTACGGGGAATATTTGTCATGCCAGATGTCGGCAAGCAAATGAAACACATCTCTTTTTCCTCCAAGTCATCTTGAGCTTAAGCTCACCACCAGTACAACAAAGTAAATGAGACAAAGTTCCAAGTGGCGTTTGGGCATTATTTCTGCTACATTTTCATCAAAATGATTTCACTGTTACATACGTTCTTAGATATACATATGCACAAACGGTGCCACTAGCAATATGGGTTTTTTCTTGACTTTTTGAGTAGGTGTGCCCTGAACTAATTTTTTACTTGATAGGCGTGCAAAAAGGGCAGACTGACAAGTCAAAAAGAATATAACCTTACTCAAGTCAAGTGAATGCGTATTCTTTTCGATTACCACAACAGCAAATAAACTAGTAAAAATTAGTATACCCAAAATACATGCATCTTTTAAAACACACTTTCTCATAATCATCGCATCACTCCCAGGTATAAAGCCTTTGTTCTTCAATCAATTTTTTACAATATAAACACACCTCTTCTAAATACAACCAGAAGATAGCAACGGTATATTTTTTGGTGTGCCTTATAGCAAGTGTTCACGTCGAAAGATTGAGAGAGGATTTTCTGACAAGTTGGGTTTGAGGAAAGAGCACGTCAAGTGGTATACTGTTTAGCTTCTTTGAATGTAACTGTACTACTCAATTTCTTTAAGAAACTTGTAACAATTTAAAGATTTCTATAAAAGCACTTATGTATGTTTACAAAAATGTGATATTGAGATATATTAAGAAGAATAGGTAATATTAAATATTTCGTAAAAACCACTCACCTACTTCAAAGCACAAAGCAAATCCATAACTTTTTGGGGTCAATTATATAGCCTTTCGGTAACCTATTTTCATCCAAAAAATGCAATTACTAGTGATTCCTTGATGACATTTGCTTCAAACCATTGAAGTTTGGAAATGTTCTTAAGTATGCGCTCTAATAGGAAAGCGCAGACTACGCATTAGATTTCCTGAAAGAAAACGTCAAACACGTGTGTGTGGAGAATACTCGAAAGGTTAACAAAATTTTCTTTTACGTACACACCTATTTTGAAATATCGGGATATATTCTGTTCACCTCAAAATTTGTTACGCGAAAGGTCCTTTCCCTTTAGAGTTCTTAGTAAAGTCGAGAGTCAATCTCTTCTAATGGTTGATTTGAAAAGAATATACCTAATTTATATACTAGTCATTGACTAGTCATTGATAGCTTATGGAGAAAACTGTTCTTCGAGAACACTACAAGTTGAAATCACGTGTGCGTTCTTACCGTTATGAAATGAAAGAAATATATAAGAATTTTTCGTTCCGTGTTATTTCAAATGTTTGCATTTCCAATTAGACTTCCTAGACATCAGAATAACTACGATGGAAGGTCTTATCAATTCTGAGTTTTTTTTCAGTTTTCCGTAAAAATAGTTATATTAAAACCACTTTTAGTTTTCTTCTGGCTTCATAAATATAACTCTTTTTGCATAACTCGTAAACAGTTCTCAACGAATAAATAGTTTTGGTTAGACCAAGTCTATTATGTAGACACATGAATGAACATATCTTTACGTAGAATTATTAGCATGATACCACAAAGATGAGTGTTACTGTTTTTTGTGTTAAAATCCCTGCAAGAAATTTAGCACTTGCTGGCTAGCTTTCAATATACGTATTATTGTTATGACATCAAGTGCAAATTTACTACTTGACGTGGTACACAACTGCACAGTTTTTTTGTAGCCAATTACTTACACTATTACCTTTTTTATATGGTATGAAGATGAAAAGCTTTATGCTACTACTCCTGTACAAACATTTTTGCATACAAGTTTAAAGATATGCACATCTTTGGAAAACAGAGAGCAAGCTAAACATTGTCGAGTAAAAGTGTGGGCAAAAATTATGAATTGCATGAGAGTTTGGCAGTGATGCGAGAATGTTAGAGAGCTGCTAAATACTCTGCCTCCCGTCGAGTGTAAAATTAGGTAGTAAGCCATTAAAATGGCACGCCTGAATATGATTGTACAAAGGAAAGTAGTCTTGGTTCTCGCTCAATCCTTCTTTTTTTCTTCTTTCAGTTTCTTTGTACTTTAAAAAGTGGGGAAAAACTTTTCATGTGAAAAAGTACGCCTACTACCCTACTAGCTCAACTCGCAAAGATTTTTCTTTCATGGCGCATTGTTGAAAATTATAGAAAAAAGAGAGAACCAACAGCTAAATTTCATTTTGTACTGAATTCTAAAGGTTTATTTTTCTAAAAGAAATGAAAGGAAATACACATGCACACAGACATTGAAGTGGTTTAAATACGGTTTTCTGGTTCGGTTCTCTGTTTACACTTGCATGTATCTTCCACTGTTATGCATTCTGATTGATTAATGAAGGGTAAATGAAAGGATGAATGTCAGTCTTCGTTTTTTTAAATCAAGGGCGCATGGAGAAATTTAACTTTGTATAATGATAGTACTCAGGATTAAAAGAGTAATCTACTGCGATTCAATCCAGTAGAGATGGTGAAGCAATGCAACAGTGATGACAAGTAAGCTGTTAGTCTGTACTCCCAAAAACTTTTCTTCCTGCTGCTGTATAGGAAACAGAAACATTAAACTGAGTGGTTTTTGAACCATATCGTACATTTTAACTTTACCCCCCTCCCCCTCAATAACGACGATATGATAAGAAGGAGCGTGCACTCAAAGCATTTTAGTGATATATACAGACAACTATTACGACAGTGAAAAGATCCTCTTTTTAGCTCATCATATCGCCATCATCAATCCATTGTGTCTGTCGCAGAGTGAGTAGCCCTCAGATTTTGTTTTGATGATACGACAGTCTACTTACTTGAAATTGCGATTAGTGTGAAGAACAAGCAGTCTTATAAAAAACTACAACGACACAAGTTGAAATCAAGAGTATAGACACATTTTGTTGTTGTTGAAGCAGTAGAAGTGCTCTCATTTCAAACCAAGTCTTCTTGAACTTGATCATCATCATCATGATTGTAAGAATGAGAGAGAGCATAGTACATAGCTGCAAAAAAAATCTCAGTGTTGACTAAAGAGAGGAGAGAGAGAGATACAAGTCGTTTCCTTTTTTTGTGGGTATAAAAAGTTATGAGAATTCAACGGCTGAAATCGAGTAGTTGAGCTTTTCAAACATTCGTAAAGTTATTAAATGAGCTTGTATGTAGGCATGTTTCTCACTTACTTTGCCATACTGTATTCTATTCGTTACACCATGTATGCATGTAAAGCCACTTTGTATTCAGTTTTGTTGAGTGTTTATTGCCCGTTGCCAGTAACACAGTTGTTCCACAAAATAACAGTATATTACAGTCATCGTGCCTTTCTACATTATTGCTTTATGTCAAACAAGAAGTACTTTCAATTGAGTAAATTGCTCAAATTATTGCATAATTCACTAGTACTACGACAAACTATCCATAAAAAATGTGATGGTATTTATTCATATCAAACGAAATGGATGTATAAAAAGGGCGAAATGTAATTCTTTATCGTCTTTTTTAAAGACCAGGCGCAAGGCGCAAGTATAATATTTATGAATGCTTTATTACGGCTAGACAAACGACAAGCTCAAGTTGCCCCATAAATGTAAGCACATCCCTATGAACGCTTAGTTTACAAGTTTTGTATGATTTATTTATTTTGTATTTATTTATTTAAAACATTTAAGCATACAACTTTATCAATGAACTTGTGTCTAGTAAAATATCTTCAACACTTTGTCAAAAGCAAAGGGTCAAGTTTATATGCGTTCTTTTCCCTTGAAAGCACAAACTAAACTGTGTTACTTTATCGTATGTGTAATCTAGTACATTACTCTAGTATCTAGTCATCGTCATTTCTGTCATAAGTAGGGCAACTCCAGCTGGCCTTCAGTCAACGTTTTCCTGGCTCTGTGCTAATCTTAAGTCTAAAAGTTGAAAGTTGACAAAAATAACTAAACAAACACTAAATTTTGACAAACAAATTGCTGAGTGACGAGTTATAATTATGATAAAAGGGAATGTCAGACACTTACTTATATTTCTATGCACACTTATTTATTTACGCATTATTATATGTGTACATGTGTGCATGAGTTTTAATAGAATTTCACCTATCTATGATGAGCACCATAACTATAACAAAAGGAAAACATCAACGTAAACATAATTTAATATCATAAAGGGGATAATAGTCGGCATATTAGGTTGGCCAAATTTTTTGAACTTTTTCCTTATTATATTTTCTGGGCATCATCTGCTCCTCTGTATTGAGTTTGCTGGTTGCTAAAAAGAAAAAAAGGCTGGATTTGGAAGAGACCCAAACATTTCAAAATTTATATTCATGAATTGTCGTTCACTTTTCTTCTGTTCTGTTTTTTGGGGAGAGATGAGCAAACAAACAAAGCTCGTGTTAGCCATTTATCCTCGTTGAACTGCACTAGTGAACACTTATTGTGTTTTCCATCTAGTCATAGAAAGAATAGGTATGTATATTAATAACACCGCCACCACTACTCGCTGCAACACAGTGGTGCCTCTTTCGTTTCAGGGCTACTCGTAGGTTTCCTTTTTTGCATAAAAAAGCCCAAGTCCATGGCTTGGAGGGATATATTGTACAAGTTTGCATGCAAACATGCAAGGCACATGATATGATGCCCCATATTTCATTTCGTGTGCTTTGTTTGGCATGCCATGTCTTAAAAATATCGTCTTTGGTTCAATTCAAACACAATATCCGCATACATTACTGCCAGAAATTCATAAAAAATGTGCCTTCTTACGACTCTCTTTCCACTTATTCCAGTAGAAGTAGAGTAGACACACAGCAGCAGTGACACAAAAAATTGCTACACACCGGAAAGTAATGGACATTAACGAAATGACATTTCCTTCGCGGACGAGTCCAACGTCGTAGAACGTATAGCTAGTTGATGTAGACGGAGATATGAAAGTATTCATGTACAAAACTTGCAAAGCAACTAAGCCAGGGGAAGAAAGACCTTCGATAAGTTAACTATTAGAAAAATAAAAGTATAATCTGTAATTGAAATAATGACAATAATATATAGCTTGGCGGCGTAGGTAAAGAAGCATTTAATCTAAAAATTGTACCTCCTTCAATCCTCATAAAAACTAACTAAAAATAGTGCGGAAAAGAATGAGGAATACAAGTTAGGAATGCAATGCCGTTTTGCGATGATAGTGTGCGATAGAGGAAACATCTAGCACGTGCCATTACATATTTTCATTTGGTGTCAACCCTCACGACTCCGTAGTAACTGAACTGGCTGGACGGTGATCATGATCATGAACATGATCACCACACACGATGATGATGATGCCATGCCACATATACACAGTGTGAAGCAATTCTGCTGTAGCTGTTGCTTTTGTTAAGAAATACATTAAAGAAAATGAAACTACGACGAAGTAAGAAAAAAAAGTACGGCATGTTTAGTATCTACATAGCTCCTATTACTCTAAGGATTTTCTAGTGGATCAGAATGATATGTTACTATTTCTCTACATTTATACACAATGAATATATACAATAAAATAAAATTTGTAGGTAACATGTATGTTGTACACATTTATTTTTATATTATTTTATACCAAACGTTTTTTTACTCGCATTGCCATGGCCAACACCGAGCGTGTAAGATTTACAAGTCACGTACCCCAAATTCTCGAACGAATAGGCAATCTTGTAAACGAAAATGCGACCATATCATCATCATCGTTGTGTTTTTTTCTCTCTTCTTTTGTCTATAAATATATATATGGTATATAAACTTTCTTTCTTATTGCATTGCACTACATCTTATTGCACATTTCGCAGCACTTGCTCTTAAGGATAGCAGCAGACTAGTTGCTGGAAAAAGTCCAGCGGTTTCTATAAAAAAATCAACCAAGTGGTGCTAGCCAAGACAAAGTCAGTGTAGAAATAGATGGAAATGACAACAGTAATAACACCAGAGGCAAACAGCACGTTTAATAGGAAAAACTTGTTTGAAATTCCTTTTTTTCTTCAAGATTTCTTTCTTTTTTGCCTGATGCCACTGGCTGGTTTTTTGTGCTCATCAATACGAAGACGATGAGACAAGAGAAAAAAAGGAACAAAAAAATCAGGAAAATTAAACAAAGATTTTCACTGTAATATGTATGTATGCTAATGTATATACCTATTCGATTATAATCGTAACCATGAGAAAAAATCAAAGATAGAAGGGAGAAAAGTATCGGAGAAACGTGCGATGAAGAAAGTTAGTAACGAGAAGAAGTGCTGTTGTTAGTGGCATTTTTTATTATAAAAATAGACTTTGGGGCTAAAGAAGAAGCCAATAAATGTGTGGAGAAGAAAAGTGTGAACGGAATACTGAAAATGATTGTAAAGAATTTGACCTACGTGAAGACGTCTTGTCAGTACAATATAAATGACAATAGGAAGAGTATCGGTTTCTTTTGTAAATAAGCCATTAAAGAATCGTAACACAATCAAATGAAAAAAGTTTATTTTTTCGTTCAAGATGAATTATTCAAAGGTCGTTTGATTTACTAGAGTTGTTGATGATGATTATGATGTCGCTTACAAGTTTGCATTGTAAAAAGATATATTTTATGTTGCAGAGAGACAACAACTGCTAAACAACCTATTTGTAGAGACATGTAAGCATTTCATTTTAGACACTTGAAATCTGAACGGGAGCCCATTATAAAAAACAGAAGTTTTCAAGTTGATTGGCTCCTTGTTAGACAGAGGAGCCAGAAGAAGCCACGCTAATTTATTTTCGAAATAAAAAGAAAAGACGTGAACTTTTTCTCTTTATTAAGTGCCAGTTTGGTACGAAATAAATGAAAGTAATACCCGAAAACGTCCGTCTGTTCACTTCAGATTTGAAAACCATTCGTCTAATTTGAATGTAAATTAGTATGAACTTTTACATGGCCCATCGGAAATCGGTCATTTCGGTAAAATTGTCTTACTCGCTCACAAATTATTCAATTTTGTAACGTTGTAACTATAATGCAACTTTTAGAAAAATAGTTGACTTTCTAAATATAAAATAAATTGGAGTTAAAATCTAGCTTAAAAGATAAAATTAGTTTTTAAATCTTAAAAAGTACATTCCGATGGAACCAGATACTATATTTTTCCTTTTATTTCAAACTGGTACTTTGTTTTACCGGTTTCTCTTCTCTCTCTACTTGCTTTTTAGTTCTTAGTAGTTAACCTCTCAAAATACTTTGACCTTGGAAATTACTTTTTTTGTAATTTGATATCTATCAGTTCTAACTTTCTAATATATGTGCTTTCAATTGAAAACAATTCATTATATAAAAATAAAGCGCGTGGTGTGTTATCTAAAATAATGGGAAATGCTTTCTTTTAACGGTTCTCTTTCATTTAATTTTACTCCTTTTATTTAATGTGCCCGATTGTAATTTAGTTTTTTTTATAGTAGCGGTGAGCATCTGCTACACGTGCATTAAAAACAGAATATTTATATACTTGCCTTGTGTAGCAGTATGTCGGGATGTGTAGTTCAAGTTTCAACAGCACTCCGATTTCTTGCTTCGCTGTCTAACTTTAAAATACCGACCAAAATGAATCAAATTTACTGCTATAGTAGTGTCTCAAGTTTTACGACTTTGCTATGACGCTGATGCGCTTTCATGAGTTTTCAAAAACCATGCTACATAGACGACACGACACTTACATCACAACATCAACTTACTAAAACCTAAAGTTTTATACACAAACACGTTACGAGAACATAAGAGTAACCTTTGTCATTATCTTACTTTGACCGACCGGGATAAAGAAGCATATAAAATTTATTACACATTACTTGTGTTTCGTTAACATGATATATCAAGTCTAAAGAATGTATCCTTTTTAAGAATTCCATTTCCAGACAACATCATCATCATCTCATCATCTTTAATATTAAACAAGTTGATGAAAACGGTTTTCCATGAATTTCGCTATCATAACACACAGTAGCATTATAAAAGATCAAACGAATTCCATCGTTGTCATCATCATCTTCATAGAAGTCGTTCAAATTTTGGATCTCCATCAAATATTTGATTTTATCACCTTTCTCCAGGTTGTCTTGATAGACTTTTTGAATGACGGATAGTAACTATCGCGACGTTAGTTATGTATAAAAATACATTTATATGTATGATCATACCCTGTATATTGCCACGAGTCATGGCATGTCATAATGTTTTTTCATTCTTTCTAATAATTACATTACACTTTAATGCTTTCATTCTAGCGTGTGTGTAGACACAACTTACAAAAGATCCGGTGCTGACGTGTGAGAGTTACCCTGTGGGTTTAGTATATTATCAATAAAATGGCGTGATACCCATACCCAATGCCACTTATATTACGTCTACTTTATTTACTTGAGAAGTAAATTGAGATCGGCAGTAAAACTAAGACAAATTTTTAACTTCTTAGGTTTACTTTTCTATATATTTCCCGCAAAGAACAAAGGATCTTAAAACCATACCTACGACAAACTATACAATGCTAGCTCGCTAATCAGCAATCACAGCAGGCGTTGCCGGAAGCAAAAAAGGTACAAATCATCGATTCCGTCTGCTCCTGATTCACAATATTGCTCAACCGTGAAGATGAACAGCTATGTTGTCTTTATGAACTCTCACATTTCTCCTTTGTTCCACTCCCAACACCAAAAACATAGCATTTTCTGTCTTCTTTTCCGTCTTGAGGCTAAGCACAGAGGCATCATTGTCATTATCGCGAATCGGATACAATTAGTACAAAGGCGAAGGTTTTTTTATGGGATGACTATGATGACCATAGTATTTATATAGTATGTACCTAATTTTTTCTTGGCATTGCAATCATTTCAAACGCAAAATGATCAAGAGAAGTAGAAAAAAGAACAGAGCACGCTGTTGAGTTTTGTTACAAAGTGTAATCATTCATCATCATTACGATCGTTGCGTCAGAGTCATTGAAAGAAAAAAATGGGTTTTTATATATATATCCTAAAATCCAGATGTTTGCTTAGCATATAGCTCGTTTGTACTATTTGGTTACAATTGATAAATGTAATAACTGATGCGTTTCTGTATCATTAACACAAAAAGTGCAAAAGAGCGTAGGTACAAACAAGGTATTATTAACGCTTCCCAAGATCGTATGGGTCTACACTTTTTTCCATTAATTATTGTTATTGGGCGTTTTATATTATCCTTTTGAGTTAAATTACACACCACATACATACACAAGTCTGCATTTTATGTGAGATTCGAAAGTACCAACTATATATATTTTCCAAGGTTGGTGCTAAAACATTATATGGACTAATTTTTATAAGTATATATTGCGAAACCTTTGAAATAATTCAAGTTTTATGTTAGAATTCAACCTTTTCCAGTTAAAACCTTTCCAGCTCTTCTAACTGATGGTTTTTGTATCAATGTCTTACTTGACGGTTTTCTACCATATTAAAGTAAATGACAAATACAAATACGTCATTCAAGAACAGCGTCAAGGTTAAAGTAAAAACTTTTAGAACAAGCTTTTGTGTTAATATTTTTAATCGAAAACCTTGGTTACATTTACGTTTTTCGAAACAATTCTCAGTTTACAATGATGTACGAAAGGAGTCAAATTAAAAAGTAAAACTTTCTCAAGCTATCACTAATCCAGCCTTAACACCGTAGTATTAGTTTGATTCAACTTGTTAAAAGTTGTTTAGTGACGACTGACGACTAAGTTAGCAAATTCATTGTTCTATCGATTTTTATCACGCAAATGCTTTGAAAGGGCAGAGAGGGTGTTAAGGATAACGCATGTAATATCCTTCCTTACAAAGAGCGTGTAACATAATCTACCATGTAGAATACGAATTCAAGTCAACTTTTTGAATCTTTCGATATTTCACTCAATGAATTTTACATTGATTAGTATTTACACCTAAAATTATACATACAAGGATGTCCGGAAGTACGAAAAACACAGCGCATGACTGCAGTCTTCACTATAGTATTTCAATATAAATAAATGCATGGATGGTTAATGTGAAAGTGAAACCTTTGCCAGTTGCCCCAATTTTCAGAAAATTAAATAATATAAAAAAGAAATAAAGTTTTATGCCAGATTAAGCATTCATATATTTACTTGAAATGGCTTCAAATGATGTGTTATGCACAAAGTAGGCAAACAAGCATACATAATGAATTCCTAAATTAAAAAAGTAACAATATATTTGATGAAACATGTTAAAAGCAAATAAAATTACAATTTTCATTATTGTGAAGTAAAATCTAGGGAGTACAAAAACAAAGCAGTTTTGTTCTTGTGCATAAAATAAATTCAATGGAAATCCAGTTAGTGCAACTGGATGTTTGTGCTGTCTTACTACTGATGGGTAACACGTAGATACAAAGTACTTTCCAAAACATAATATTATGTGTTTTACTCTTGTTCACAGTTTGCACACGAAACAGACCACGTACTAGACTATAGATGCTCATCTTGTTACTTTTTTTGTGTGTGTACTCTTT
This sequence comes from Entomobrya multifasciata, assembly GCA_034693345.1. NCBI lineage: Eukaryota > Metazoa > Arthropoda > Collembola > Entomobryomorpha > Entomobryidae > Entomobrya > Entomobrya multifasciata. The sequence continues at coordinate 19,635 of JAQFXM010000472.1, read as the reverse complement.
GTTATCATAGTACTACTAATCTGCTGTTGATGATATGATGATACTGTTACCAAACAAGGGATGAAATGAAGCTTTTCTACTTTGCTGGAATTTGAGTCTTTCTTGTGTTCTTCTTCCCAGTTCTCTTTTTTGCTTACTCGCTGTTTCTCTTTGTTTTTACATTCTCTGATTCTCGTTTCTAATCCCAAACTCATTTTGAATAAGAAGGACCCACTTTTAAACACGATGCCCTACTTCCAACAAGAAAATGATAAGATGAGATAGAAAATACGGACGTAATACTTCCTCTTTGGGATTTAGTGTGTGTGGTCTTTTTACAATACAGAAAGAAACATACTCCCACACAGCATGCATGTATGTATATATATGCTATACACAAGATAGAAACATTGGAAGATGAAGAAAAGATACAAAAGGCTGAATGATATGATGATCTGAGTATGAGTGAAAGTGAAAGAGATTGAGAGGCTGTGCCTCTGTATAAGTATCTCTCTACTTCTGTGACTTTTGGTTTTTACCGTGTTTTGTATCAGAAGAGGACGAGATGAGAAGAGAGAATGCAAAAAAACACACACACAAGAGAAAGGATGAGCAAGTGGTTCGTTGGTGCGGTGAAGCGAAGTCGTAGTGAAAGTGGAACGCGCAATATATTAACATATGTATTACCACAGTGAATAATAATAAAAACAAGTGGATTTTCTTCCTAATAATAGGATTTATTGGCACTCCCAATCCCAAATGATATAAACCGACATTTCCTCTCCAGCTATTCTCAACTTCCAGCTTTTTTGCTACACACAAAATTTATCTGTATTTACAGTTTTACTCTGCAACATATCTCTTTTAATATATTATTTTGTTCCAGTGAGGTTTTTACTGTCTTCTGAAAATTCAACAAGCTATGTAGTTTAAAAAAGAGAGATAAATAGATTGTATTACGCAGCAATAATGCTATGCACAAAATCGACAAGACATATATAATATAATATAATATATATATATATATGTTTTATCAATACAATGTGTATTTACATGTAATTTCTTTGCTTTCTTTTTACTACTTCTTTTGATGGATTTTAAAACCCAAGTTTAATTTCCCTTTTTCTTTTGATTTTTTATCGCTTCAAATCAGAAAAGGAAATCTTTGGAAAATAAAATGTGATGGGTATTTAATTTAACAATATACATCAATATACATATTAAATTTAGCATATAAAAGTATGGACTCATAGTTTAGTGTTTTTTAGTAAGGGGACATAAAAGTGAAAGAATATGGATATAGGATATTTTTGTAAAGATGTAGAAATTTCCTTCCGTCAGTTTGCTTTCTTTTTAACGCATAAAGATTACATGATTTGGAGTTAGGTACCTCAAAAATAGTTCAAAAAACCAGAAAACAAACAATATTTGCTCTTCTTATGTAAAACATGTTAACAGAAAGATGGGAATGCTTGACATGAGAGAAGTATGTAAATCCAACTTGGCAGTGTAAATACAACGAGACATTACTATTATGACTACTGTAAAGATATTTATAATATTAAGTACAACTGTGCATGTGTGAAGGAAAAGAAGTCTCTTGTGGTAAAGCGGTATTTTCATCTGTCTAAATAGTTTTCTTGTGGGTTGATGTATGATAACTTATATAACTTTAAAAAATATGCTGCTAGAAAAAGTCACTTGTTGCTCTCTTGGACTAAAAAATGTAAATAATACAGACAAATTTCTTGTTTTATCAATAAAATATACTTTTCGCACATATTAACATGTAACATCTCTTTACATACAGTGTAAGTAAAGAGAGTACATGTACATTTTTTGAGACAGTTTGGATGTACAATCTCTTTGCATTTGAGATTTTGTGAGGTTAAAAGCCTGTCTATCTGCCTGGTTTATTGAGAGATAAAGAGGGAGAGAGAGTGTGTTCATTTTATTCCGTATTACATGTTGATTTACAGTTGTCTTACTAATGGAGCCTTTTTGTGCTCTTTTCTCAGAATTCCATTTACCATGACTTGACTTGAGTGACATGATAACCTGAATTTTATGTTTTACTATAGTTTATTTTTTTGCGATTTCCAACTAACTGAAAAAATTACCTTTGCCTACCTACCTCCTAATTTATTTGCTTATTTCTCCATTCCATTTATTTCAAAGTAACATGTTTCAGATTATAGGGAATCAGTTTATTTATTATACATTATTAAGTCTTTTGATTTGCTCCTAGTCTTTGATGATGTTGCAAAATATTTGTAATATAAGCCGTTAAAATTCCCTGAAATGATCTGATATTAAATTTTTGTTTTGATTTGCGAAAAAAGTGTTATGTGGCCTAGAGTATTTATAACATACAAAGAATTATATACATTAGGTCGCTTAAATAATATACTATTTCCGTTTTATCTCTGCACAAACGGCCACCAACGGCAATTTATTTCCCTAATAATATATATGTAATGTTGAAATCATCGAAATAGCTATTATATATGTTCATTGAACTGTTACGTCGTCAACTTCAAAGGAAGTAACACGTAAACACTACCATCGAAACATCAGACCATATCTACCTACTATCTTTATTTCACAACAGTGCCTTTAAAAAATTGTCATTATCATCAAACACCTGACTCTCTACCGTATCATTATCATCAGAGCCCAACAGCGTGACTGTGACGTATAACATGGTATAATATATATTATTATTTCACCTAACCCAACGTCCTATTATCCACAATTTTAGTATTCCATTTTTCATGTTCATTTTATCCTGGATTTCTTTCCTTTTCACTCCTGTCCTACTTCTCACCCCAGGCCATCAACAAGAAATAAAATGTAGAGATATCATCATGTACACTTGGGTGTATATGAAAACGACTTTTGACAGCAATATAAAGTATTGTAGACAGGGCAAGGTTATATTTTATACTTATTTGAATTTCATCTAGAAGGAGAAAAAAAAATCAACATTTGAATCGAAATACCCTTTTTTAAACATAAGCCATGGGCGAATATGATAAGAAAGCGAGCGAGAATTGAGTTGATGGTTTCAACAATCATGTAAAGTAGGAAGAAGTACAAGGAAGAAAAAACATAGTGTAAAGAATGTGAATAGTGTGCATCAACAAAGGACGTATTTTTTATCCACATTCGCACAAACACTCTTTTTTGCAGTTGAGCTGATGTGAAAGCATAGCCGTGAATATCCGTGTTGACATACATAACATTGTAGGAAAATGAAGGCACTTGTCATATTACTATATAAATACAATAAAAAAGAATACCATTTCAGTAGTCAGTCAAAGCAAAAATATTGTCCCAGAAGGAATTGAAATTTTTTATAAATTCAAAATGGATGAATAAGTACAGATATAGATTTTATCGAATATGTTTGCTTTAAACAGAGAGACTAAACACTGAGCTGAAGAGGGAACAAACAGGAGAGAGAAAAGCAATTTACATTCGTGTTGCCAATTCAGCTGAAAACTTCCTTAAACCTCGAGTTGTCTTCTTCGTCATCGAGGTTTTATTTTTCGTAAAAATATCTTCCTTTCAAACCCGAAGTTGACATATGCAATGCAGGAGGAAGGCGTAAGAAGTGTAAAGCCTTTCGATTTCGATATACTTTACAAGAACAGCTTCAGCATAAAGTATTTATGTACAAAGTACAAAATATAGGGAGAAAAATAAGTTCGTACTCAAGTACTGTCAAACATTATCACCACCATAACACACACACATACTACTCTAACGAAACTCACAAAATCAGATACCATCCACTCCACCATCATCAAACACTTGTGTTGATGTGAATGTAAGTGCAAATAATATAAAAAGAATGGTTACTGGTTTTGAAAGAAAAGGCAGCATATTTTTGCAAAGCTAGATGCATATATAGATTTCGGTGGCACTTCAGTAACCGTGTTATGGTGGTGACATAATAATGTGTAATATCAAAGACTAAAAGATATCAGCATTGGATCGCGCAACATGTAACATATTCTGCTAAATGACATTCCCTGAAATACTATAACATAATGTTTGAATCTACATCTTGCTTTTCTGAGCTTCTGTGATCATCTTCGCTCTGTAAGCTGTCACATGAACGAAGAATATTTAAGTACCTACTTATTGCTACTAACTATGATTCTTCTGTTTCTGTTCCTTCTTTCAACTTCAACACCGGCAGTTATAGATCTTCCATCGCAAAAAAGTAAACTTGAGTCGTCAAATATCGAGAGATGAAAAACGTATGATATGGGATGGGATTTGTCTAGTATGTACATATACATGTTTTATACGGTGGTTTGTTAGGTGATGAAATGGTGAGAAGAAATAAGTATTAAAATAGTATTGCCAAGAGTGAAAGTTTTTTTTTCAAAAGAGAAAAAAGAAAGGAAAAGTGAAAACACAAGTTACCAGCAGAAGGACACGATAGATGGATTGGGTTAGTGGCAGTGATGAGGATGATACGACAAGACATGCAATTGACGATTCTCATGTTTGTGTAGAGTAGCGTAATATTGTAATGTAAAGAGTGGAAGTAAATCAGGGTACAGAGAAAGCAGCAGCATCAGAAAAAGATATGGGATGAAAAGATCCCGGATCAAGTTGAGTGAAAGGGTATTTTTTCGAGGGAAAAAGGTAGTAGGCAAATAACACACTATTTCGCTGTCTTTTTCTCTACTCGAAAAAGGAAGTGTTACAGTGTTGCTACATATATTACTCAAGAATGTGGAAAAATGATGAAAGTACGCATAGTTGTAACATTTTGTGTTTTACAGATAAGCAGTATAACATCAAGGGAGTGTAAGCACAGCGTGTTGTCGTTTTCATACCTTGCTCGTCACTCACAAAATAATGTGTGTTGCCCTTTTCCCTTTCCCCTGCCTGCCTCTTTGTCTCTTTTTATCTCCACTCACTCAAAATCAGTCAGTATTTTTAGGATCCCTTAAACTAAAAAACCATGAGCTAGGAAGGAAGAAGTGAGTAGCTAGGTTACTATTTGTCATGCAAAGAAGCAGAGAGAATGAAAAATGCAGCTACGCCACCATATACCAGCTTTATGTAAGTACTACTAACTACGCGACGTGTAGGCGTACCTGCTGACATAATATTGTCTGTCGACATTTCAGTGTGATTGTTTAAAACGAAAGAAAAGAGAACGTACAATTTTTTTAAAGTGATTCCGGTTTCTGGCAGGGTACATGAAATGCCACTTTCTTAGTCGGCGACAAACGATTTCTACAAAAACCTTTCATACAAAATTGCAAGTCAGTCAATACAGCGGCACTTTTTTTCCTAGTTTTCCTTAGGATATCTCCTCGTAGGGTACTAAAATAGACAAGAGGTACAAGAAAAAAGGGACTGAGAATAAAAGACAAAAAAACCTAAGAAGCTTTTGCGCTGAGAGCTGATGGACAAGTTGGTGAGGAGAATTTAGTAAAAAAAACCTAAAGCTATATATGTACATATTCCATGTAAAGCAATGTAACAGTATTTTGTTTACTTCGCTTTCACTTCATCTCATCCTCATGCCAATGAACATCATGACTTTGTGTGAAATTACTTTTCTTGAATGAATCAAGAAGTAACTTTTCAACAAGAACATAATAAAAATGAGGATGCAGCAAGCTATCAGCCATCCTTGTGAAGAAGAGGGTGTTCAAGGTTACCACAAAAACTTTCCACTTTCTTCTAGTACCACTTTTAGTTCCTTTTGTGGTTATGTTATATTTAGTATGATGGAAATTACGGTGTCTTATTGTATTACGTGCAACTTTTTGACCAATCAACCGTGTTGATTGAAAAGTACAACTCGACAATTTGATTAAGTTGGTGATGAAATACGACGCTATATGGTAATGATCAGCAACAAAAAGAGCTTGCATAATAGTTAGAAGAAATGCAAAACTCTCATCGTCAGTGTCTGGGCTTGGCTTTGACAGAATTTTACAAAGGGAACTCAAACAGTTGAGTTATTAAGAGTTGTGAAAGTCAGGAAGCTACACTAAAATAAATTTAGTTTTTCATAGCTGTCTAAAAATGTAATGGCTTACCTAATGCCACCAAAGGCAAAAAAATGTGTATTGCGTATCAAAAAAAAGATTTTTAATTAGATAAAATTATAAAACATTAATATGGAAGGAAAGAACAAAGTAGTGAACAACTAAACTTGCTCAACAAAAATAGCATATTGCATTATTTGCATAAATTCGTTAACAAAAAAGTTGGTAATGAAAGTTAGGAAACCAGGCAGAGTTCCTTTGAAGTAAGTAAGTTCAATGAACAATTTTTGAATAATTTCACAGGTGGCAACTTTCGTAACCGAAGCTGTAGTGCGTTAATACTATTAAGTATTTATGCTTAGTACTAAATTTATTCCGTAAGAAGCACTATTTCAATGCACTGAATGGATTGCTATTGCATTCACTGTCAAGTACCCAACAATTTTTCTCTTGACATTTGAGAAAATCTTGGTTAATAAACAGCTTGTTGCTTTCTCATTATTTCATTGTCCCTCCGGAATTCCTTTCATCAATCATAAAATAGGCTTTTATGTCTCTTTTGTTTGCTTTCCGTCAAACGCACACATTAGGCACTAGCATTGCATTCATAGCTTTATAGTTTTACAAATTCTCTCCAGAGTGAACATTGTAACAAATTAGCCATTCAGTTCCTAGTATTCCATTCCGATTGAAATATTAGCAGTCACGCAACAGCATGGAAATAAGCGCATTACAACAACGGTTTTTAGCTCTACACTGCTGTTTTCTCATCATTATCGTTAGAATTTCATACATGACTTGTAATCAATGGCATTATTCTCTTTTGTCTCTAATAATATTATGCTTTATACTTGTTTGCAAATGAAAAAGATAATTGAACTGATTCCATTATAAATTTTATATGGTTGTCCACAAACTGGAGGGAAACAAGTCTAGTCAGTCGTCAGTGCAGCATACCAACATTACATCCATTTGAGCATATCGCTCACTAATTATTTTTGGCAACATACCTTTCTCTTTACTCTCCAATGATTACATGAAAAGTATTACAAAGGTAAACTAAACAAGACAGTTTCGTTTCCAGAGAAAGAGAGAGAGAACATGTACCGCCACTGCAAAGGGAATCTTTAGATCTATACCAATTAACTCTTCTACTCCCTTGAGTTCCCATTTTCTGCTTGTTTCATCTCCTTCCTTGTGCAAAATCAGATTCGTTCACTCACTCAACCAGCCAGCTAGTTTCTGTGTCAGTGGTTTTTGGTTTCTTTCCCTTTTGCTGAATAGGACATTAGAGTAGAATATGTGTTAGGAGGATCCAACAGTATAACACAGTTAGAGCACTAGGTATTATTATTATTATGCACCAAGATCAAGGTTCTCGTATCGTAAATTTTCCTCATTTAGTGAAAATCCTTCATCAGCACAGGTTTCTCATTATCACCACAACTGTTACATACAAAATTCCCTGCTTAATTACATCCGTAAACAGATGAAAGTGTCATTACCAAAAGAGTCTGTTAAAGAGAATGTGTGCATGCATGTGTGCTAATTTGTTTCTTATGCTTCCGACAAGACATTGTGACAGCGAGACAAGAAAGAAAACAGGAACCTAGTCGCTTTCTTGTAATTCTACCTATATGGTACAACCGACAACCACCACTTTTGTTGCAATCCAATTCACAAACCGAACTCACCCAAAAAACAATATTTCACTTCTTACCTCTCTAACAATATTATAACAAATCGAATCAAATTACATTACACACTGGAATTAGTGGTCCTTGAAACTTTGCTTGAAGCTACTACAAAAAGTATTCAATCATTCATTGTGGATGTGTGCTACATCTTTACTGCTTACACACAAACTGCCAATTTAAGATTAAGGAATTCTGCAAAACGTGTTTTTATATTTGCGAAGATGAGTTAAGATAAAAATGCTACTAGCGCATAACATAATCGTTCGTCACAGTCCGAAGAATTCTGTTTTCGCGAAAACAAAAATAATGGTGGTGAGGATTGCGGATGACACACCTTTACTTATGCAACATAATAATTTGTAAGCAATCCATTCTTACTGACTAGGTAATCCCAGAGCTGATCTTGATTACTTTTTTATTTATTGCTTTTTATATCCCGCTTTCAGCGTAAAATTATGGGGGGTGCAAGTTATGTTCTTACAGACAAACATACAAATATAAACATACATATATACCTCTGACGTACGTACATACGACGAACGCCAGAAATAACAAAAACCTGTTTGACCTTCCGGTTCATAATTAAAAATTGCTGTATCAAAATTCTCACGCTTCAAAAGTTCAGTGAAGGTTAAACTTAAATAAAAATATTAGTCAACAGTTTTGTATACACACAACATAACAAAGCAAAATAATTGCCGTCTGAATTGATAAAAGAATGCGGGTTAAGATAATAATACAAGCTAGCAGGTCAGGTGGATGCGCAACAAAAAAACCTTTTTTTAGGTTCGACAGCTTCTCATTGAAATCCTTGAGTTTGTATGCTGTATTTAAGAAACTCAAAATCTAAATTTAAATACATTTTTTAATGATCTATGCATTATCTGTTCATGCTATAATGCAAGCTATTATAAACTTGTATACAAGTTTATATGACTAGATGTGCCATTTTCAGAAAATTCAAACGCTTTTTCCATTAAAACTTGTTACACTTGCAGATAAAGTGTATGCAGAAAAACTTTTTCAGAAGTTTTTTTTCCTGTTTTTAGGGCAAACGAATGTCGTCATCTTCGCAGCATTTGCTTTTTATTGCTTTGTAAAATTATTTAACATGTTTATTTCATCTGCAATCCTGCTTGCACGTTTTGTTTTTTCATTTATTCAGTTTGAATGAATGGGGATGTGTTTTTAAGTATATTTTGCAAGTGTGGAAGACAACTGAACAACAAAAGCTGTGTTGACTGTCACAAAAACACATATTCTGTCTATGCCGTGGCATCTCATAATCAGGCAGCTATAAATGATATATATATACTTGTTGTGGAGCATAAATAAAGTGTAAGTGATCCATTCCAAGCAACTAGGTAATCCCACTGTGTTAATCTTGATCACTTTTGTATTGTTGGCATCTTAGCGTCTTGTCAACATGTCACTGTCAGTCAATTAGACAGAATCAATCCTACGCGTAAATTGAGCATAACAGTGAGTGAGTTGGTGCTCGATTAGCTTAAGAAATGCTTCATGCTTTGTTCAGAGTTAAACTTCAGACTGAACTGTATTTTCAAATGTTAAGATTTACATTTATAAAAAAAACAGTTAGCTGACTGACTTTGAGCAATGCATCTTTTTTGTTGCGTTCATTTATTTAGTTTAATTAGCGAACATAGGAAGGACAGTGATTACGAAACGCTCCAATAATGAAACTCACATCTTGAACCAAGATGGATTTATATCGCTTTACAAAGATATCAATTAATTTTAATAAATTTGCGGATGCGGAATAAGGTTTGATTTGACGCAAATTCTCAAAAATTAACCTACTCACAATTCCCTGAACACTTGATATGTTCCTGGTGGTGGTTGCTGCCGCGTGTAGCGGCTCAATAATAATTTAATAAAGTTAACTAATAAAATCTTACTACGTAACAAACAAAGCATGCTTTGTCATCAAAACAGTTTCCCGATAATGAAAACTGATGGGATGACGTATTCAAATTATGGATTTACATGTGCGCTTGAAATGGCAAGTGTGTGGGCAGGTGACGATAGATGTTACTGAAAACTCGCCGTCAAAAGATGTCTGACAAGCACATTAGTACACAAAATACCTAGTCATATAAGAACTTTGAGTTGAATGTATTTCCAGAAGTTAACATGATAACACAGCAGTTCAACACAGATCATTCAACAATTCATACATTCAAAATGCTTGTATTTCCCCCTCACTCAAGTGTTTTCCCAATCAAATAAAAAGGAAGAGTGTTTTCAGAATGCTAATCACGAACTGAACTAATGAGCCCCTAGAAATAAAAAGTAGTATCATTGTGTTAACAATCGACGATTCGCAATTGGTCTGTTTCTTTTCCAGTAAAGTGCTGCGTGTCTACTTTTATGTTATAAAACCCTTTTTTCCTGTTTTTTACCTTTGCATTGTTCTGTATGCCAGGGTTCTGAGAATTGTAGCAATTATGTGTGAGCCCCTCCTGCGGACTGTTTTATAAAAAAAATTGTTCAAACAAAGCTCTTACTTTTGATAGTTTCAATCCAGCTCAACTCTCAGGAATTAGAAATGAGGCATTAGAATTCACGTCTTGGAGTTGAGAGAGCCGTTCTACAATGTAATGCTCATCCAGCTCACATAATAATCACACACTCACACATGCCGTTTTGTAGTATTTTGTTCCAACTTTAATAATAAAACGAGTAGTTACAAAAGAATAGAAAAATAGTAGTTTGGCCAAAGAGGAAAACTAAACTTTAAGAAAAACTTAATTTTCATCACATTTCTTTGTTTTTCATGAAATTTCCTTTGAATGAAATGAAAATTTGTTCTGTACAACAATGATGATATGTATATAATTCAGTTTTATTTTTTAGTATTAAAATATCATGCAAAATCACCATTAAATAGATAGCCTTTTCCTGAGAATTTGAACACCTGAAAATCAAAGGCTTCCTTAATAAAATATAACTAAGGATCATCCCCATCATCATCATCGTAAAATTTCGAGAATTTCAGTGAAACTTTCCTTTTATGCTATTGAGTTAACAAACTTCCATTCAAATGCTAAATGTAAGCATTGCATTGCAGGACTTTCCCAAATGGAAAGTTTTTGGCAAATTTTAACAAGGAATAAATAACTTCCAGTCATGTAGGATAATATAAAGAAAGTATAAAAGTTAGCAAGAGTTACGTAGACATAAGCCAAAATTAATTTCAATAACAACGCATTTCGCTGAATTGATTTAGTGGCCTAAAATTTTCAAATGTACTAGCAAAAGTTTACACACAATACAAAATGAATATAGTAGAGTATCTTTCTACATGTTAATCTTTAATGCAGTGTCATAAAAAGAATTTATAATGAACAGGTAAACAGAATCCCACAGTTCCCAAACGGCTAACCCAGTCGAGTCAATTAAGCAATTATTTATACCCTGCTTTTAAAAGTATGATTTTGCAAAATTGTTTGTAATGTAACAATATTAATTACTTATGCATGCCGCATTTTGCGACACAAAAGTTTAAAACATTACCACTACTGCGTACAATCAAGAAGAAAGAGCACTTTACCCACATAACCTATCTTAATGGTAAGCCTTCTCGGTTAATATGGGCATGTAGGCACGAAAACTACCAACCAGTTACATAAATAGCGCAGATAAACACTGGTCAACCAGTTCCAATGTTTTCACAAGATTTACCGCCGACATCACCACACACTTCCGTGACCATGTGCACAAAGCACCATCCCAAAGAACCAGCTACAAAACTAATGTAATTTATGCAACTCTTGCCTAGTCCATCCATACCTAAATACTCCAGACTCACTTAAGCCGCATTTACACAATGTCTGCGTGAATTTTTAAGTCTGCAAAGCAGTACCAGCGTTTCCCTGATCAAAACAAAGAAGACGTGGTGAACTTCTTTATTCACCACGCTGCACTTGTAGAAGTGGCGGTGGTGGCGGTGGTGCATGGTACATGATCCATAGAAGTACTCACTTAAGTACGACTTCTGTGGTGGTGGTGGCACTTAGTATTTTGTTGATGGTTTCTCTCTGATCAGATTAGAATCCCGTCATGGTGCATGCCTACACACTTGTGTTAGTTTTTTCAAAATTTACTACTCCCGTAAAAGCTTACTTATCCAGAAAAAAAAAATTGAACAAAAAATCTGTCTAGTGAACATGCATCGCGTGGCATTGTAGATAAAATCTCATTCCGGAAACAACCCATAATACCCCCTAAAGCATAGCTTAAGTTTTCGAACAAAAAAAAATAGTAAAGACACCCGGTAAATTCAGGGTGGTATATGTACTTGCAGTATACTATACTGGTGATGATGAGAATAGTTACAACAAATAAGAGAAAGAGAGAAAATTCCAAAAATACTTTTATGTTGAAACTATTGCAATCACCGACACAGACACCAGAACACCCTCAACAGAAGTGTTGACTCCCTCACTTAATACTATTACATCAAACCTTTCACTTTTTTAGCTTTCTGGAGAAAAAATTTAATTTCCTTTTGACATCGACCTTGTTTGTTAAAATGTAAAAAAAATTAGGATTCTTTACTACTACTCCAGTACACTTTGCTACTTTAAGGATTACATTTGTCGAGTTTACACAACGCACATCCATCATATAAAATACAAGCAGTGTAGTTACGCACATCATGGTCATCAGCCAGTACCATACCACTATAATATGCCCTGACTACTAGCCAACATTACGTATTACAGTGACTTCATCTAAGTTCTCGTAAGCCCCTCTTCATTTTTTGATCCTTAAAATAGGCAACTTTTCTGGCATCCCTACCATTCGCATCATCATGATCATACACAGCTATTCAAGTCAAAAGCAGGAAAAAATAATTTTTCACCACCGCGAAATTGTAGAGGCTGCATGGTACATTTTGTGCCTGCAACCGAATGAAATTGGGGCAAAAAGATGCTGACGCTGTTTTACATTTTTCATGTGGTTTTCAGACAAAATGACACAAGCAGCAATTTTTTAAATTGCCTTTATTTTATTGTTTTACTGTGTATTCCAGTTTTAGTAATGCTACTTATGAAAAAGTGTAATCAAAGGAATGCATTTATGTATAGTGCCATTGAAAATTCACTCACCAACAATTAGAGTGGTCATATCAGCCATGGCGAGATTGAAGAGATAGTAGTTTGTAGCAGTTTGCATGTACTGGTTTGTTAGAATTACTATGCAAGTAGTTACATTTCCAAACACTCCCGTGACGAAAATTAAAATGTAGATTATGGTGACAGGAATTAGCGTTTCGCTGGGAAGACTTTTGGGCCCCAAATATAGTTTCAAGTAGTTGTCGAAACATTTCTCAATTTCCTCAACGTCCGTCAAATTCTCGCAAAACTGTGTGCCGTTCTCTTTGTTAAGCATCACCGTTTCCGTCACTGCGGACATTTCCAGTAGGTCAGCAGCAGCACCAGAAGCCCCCATCATGGCTGTTGTAGTGAATTCATGGTAAGCATCATTTGTTCGGTTTAATAAGAGAGCTGTTACTTCAAAGCTTTCCATTTTCATAAATAACGTTTGTTTTACAATTTTTCACGGCCAGTACACCAGGAAGGGGTCAAAAAACACATAAAAACTCACAGTAACATATCACCACCTTCCTGCAACTAGCCACGAAGGGAGAGTTGAAAGGCTGTAATTGTCTGAAAACGTTAATTAAACTTTGTATTTCAGGAAAACACATACACAACTAAACGGGAATTTATTTCCTTTCCACTTAATCACATTTCGCTAACTGGAAAAGAAAATCGTCGCTTATGATGTCGTTTTTGTTTCTTTACTTTTCTCTCTTTTTGCAAAATGCTAGGCAATAAAATGTGTGTTAGCTATTTTAATGATGTTTAAAAAAATAATGCAACAAACATCAAATGACACGACAAGAGAAGAACTACAAGCTTGATGATTCACAAATAAATATACTACACTTTTCAACTTATTTCTGTGTAGTTTCCACCAAAAGTCCTTTTTTCTTTTGCAATATGCAAAGCAATAATTTTGTCACTTTCTCTCAATTCCCCAGAAATCTGCAAAATCTTGTGAGTGGCAGTGTTTCTATTTTGTATGAATTTACTACTGTGTACTTGACATTCTAAATTGTTGAAATATGAAACTGAAATAACGCAAAACCCTTACACAGCTACATAAAACAACTTAGCGATTTCAATGATAATTAATGGAATGAATATGAAAAAAATGTTGTGAACAATAATAACTGATTTATCTATCTGCTGCACATACCACAATAAATGTTGATTCGATTTAGTTCACACATAAATACGTACATAATAAATGTGAGACTGCCTTGTTTGTTGATATGACTAGAAGGAGAGTCGAAATGCAACTGTGAACTGTGCCAGTAACATCGCTTTACTTGACTCGAAGCTTTGCTACGTGCTTCTTTGCCCGCTCCTTGGTCGTCCAACAAAGACCAAGACAACTTTGCACACTACTAAAGCTGGCTGAGCGTTGCACTGGTGAAATTGAACAAGTTCAATTTCAGCACTGCCAAAAAGAAACGCTGCTGCACACGTTGCTCACCAAAATCGCAAACTTACCATAACCACTGCTATCACCACCACTGTTGCCACACAAACATTTTAAGGAAGATAGACTAAATACAAGTAGCAACAGTAGCAGCAGCGGAACTCCGTCAATTGCCCGTTGCGTATTATTCCAGAACGATGGCGGCGGTGACGATGACGAAGACCAAACGAAAAAAAGAAGAAGAATTTTTTGAAATGAAATGTACTAGATAACATGCATACCAGTCAGAATTGCGTCAGAATAACCAGCAAACTATTTTTTTTGTTCTGTGAAAAGGAAGGAATAAAATTGGACACTATTCTTGTCGTTTCTCCTTTTTCTCCAATTTAGACTGACTTATAAAATATTTCTGGGGATGGATGGTGCATGATAGGTGAATATGTATGTGAGTATGTATACAAAAATTTCTCCTCCTCCGTCCTGGAAATGTCTACATCCTTTTTTCACACGATGCGATGTGCCGACTATACGGACATAATACACTTTGGTCGAAGTTTTTTAGATATGATATTGAGTGAAAAAAATCTGCATGTGTGAGCACTGAAATCCAGGAGAAAAAATAACCCTGGAAAATAACCATTTGAAACCCATCGTTATCTCTTTGATAGGTTCCGTTTCGTCTAATAATAGTTCTTTTCAGGGTGCTTTATACATGTTAGATCATTTTACTCTCCTTCACACTCACCATGAAATATGGATTTTGCATTTACATTACAATCATAAAAGAAATTGTAGAAAATTGAAGTGAAATATGCTTATCTTTCCTTTTCCATTCCATAATATCTATTGAGCAGAGCTTACATAATGTTACGTCTACATGTATGTATGTATTTAATATGTGCGTAAACTGCTTCATGTAACATTGGCATATAAACTATTTGAAAAAATATCCTGATATTGTCAGTGAACTTGCAAGATAAAAGTAGTTTTAAATGAAAAAAGCCAGACAAGACAATGGATTTTTATATAAAAGATGACTTGAAAATCTACATGAATTAATTTGATTGTAAATTTGGACAGAAAATAATGTCTGTCTGGAGTCTCTGGATTTTGGAAGCTGCAGAGGACGAGTTTTGGTGTGATATGTTTTTTTCAATTTTCTGTCAGTCATGTGATTATAAATTTATATACCATTTTATACACATTTTATAAGTCTAGGTGTTGCAATTTAATATATTTATTTTTGGCATTTACCATTTGGTTTGGAAACAGTTTGTATTGCGAAATATGTTGTGAATAAGGAAGAAATGTTAGATAAGTAGAAATATTACAACATGCAACTCTAATTTTTCCCAATTATATCGACATAAGCGTATGCGTGTGGGAGGGTGCGCGATGGTACGATATTTTGAGTAAGACAATAAAATCATGTTGTTGTGGCTAGTTGACATGGAAATTAATCAGCAGATGTTGCATTAAATCAAATCACATTTTCGTCGTATATTGACAAGCAAGTGTTATATGTTGTGAGTGGGCTCATCCTAAGTCTGGCTTCATCAGCCAGTTTGGATGGATTGGTTTTCTAAAAAATGTGCAGACGCAGCACACACAGTTGGTTTCCATATAAAATAGTCTGCTGACGCTGACTTGAGTACTACAAGAGAGAACCACTACCGACTCGCCTGACCGCTACTATCTATCTCTCTTTTCTCTCTTTTAAAGTCTGTGTGCATTTCATCCATTTATTTCGACACTTTTACCAAATTCCATTTTACTCAAGCCGGGCATGAATGGCAGTGAATTAAAAGTGTTCAGTTTTCCAAAACAGAGAGCTTGTGTAATTCGGTAGTATTTATATACTTGTTTACAAGTTTATCAACAGTTCTAAAAGATGCGAAGCATTAAAATTTCTTGTTGATGGAATAGATGTATGGAAGCAAGGTTTATACGAGAGTGCTACATGATGATGATGATGAGGGACACTTTATTTGTACCACATGAAGCACTATAGCAGAAGGATAAGTACTCTTTTCAACAACTTCCTCTTTGCTTACATCACCAATTCCTCTACAGGCTTGTCTCGTCTTTTGGCTAGTTCTATGCTACTCGCTAATTATGATTTATAAGTAGTTCCTTCCATTCTTCATCCGAGTCCTCGGTTGAGTCGTCAAGTTTTTTTTTGGCGAACACTGACACTGAGCTTTGAGCTTGTTCCTGGTTGGTGATGTGTGGCATTAGTAGGTGCGAAATATCTGGCTTACGGCTGCGGCTGAGGAGCAGCAAAATATTTGTACACTCTATCAATCCATTAAAAGATGGCAAGGAAAACTAGGTTCCAGCAGCGACGGTGGTAGTCTATCCAAGTTTAGTTGCGGTCAAGTAAAATGAAGAGGGGCAGATCAGATAAGTGCAACCAGTGATGATGATATGCTTTATTTTCATGTATGGTAGCCATAATAGTTATATAATCTATACACCATTTTATTCCGAAAAACGATTTTTTGGCCATTTTGGGATTACATAGATGCGTAGCAAATAGTTGATAGTAGTGGGGTATGTAATCCAGAATAAAAACGTAACGGTTAGAATATATGAAATGAGCTCAGAGAGGGCTGGAGAAGATAGGAGGAAGACGAAGTGAAGTAAAATTGATTGTAAAATGCAAGAGAAGAGAGCTTTTGTGGTTCGTGAGTGGCGGTGGTGGTTGGATGGTGAATGGCATACGTGAGGGAGAGCCAGCTCGTGGATGAATGCAAATGTCCTGCTGCTTGCCTTACCACTGCTACCCAAAAGCCCTTTGGCCTGACCTACATAAATCACGTACAGTTCAATGTTCAATCACTACGCTGACTTTACAATAAGCTTTGGGAATGGTAAGTAGTACCGTTTCGTACGCTTCTGGAAGATTAACTTGGACGAGGACGCCAATCTTTGTTTTCGTTGTGATCTTTTGTTTTATCAACAATAATATTCGTAATGTGCTCTCAACCCAAAAAAAGCAAGTGAGCAACCACCAAAGAGTTAAGAGATGAGATGACTTTTAGTTTTTTGATGACTTTCACCAGGTCGGTTTATTCTTCAGGATTTCTTGAATTCATCCGTGCATAAAATTTTCTCTCACATCTGCAATCTTCTTCTCATCTAACCTCTTTGAAGACAAAGATTTAAGGTGATTTTTTCTACATTTGCTCACCTACGTTTTCGTACAATAGCATAAACCGTTTCTCACTTTCCGCATGACGCCTTATGTAATTTTACGTCGTAGTTCGTTTTGTTCTTTTTTACCTTCGGGAGTACCGGAAGGAAATCTGTTTTGATTCCAATAATCACGTTCTTCTTCTAAATGTTGGTGATGTATATGTGTAGATTGCAGAAATTTAATGTTGTTCTTGTATGGTTCTTCTTAAGTTGCAAAGATGATTATCATGGTGATAATGGAAGTAAAGCAAGCAGATATGTGTAGGGACAAGGACACTTCTCAATTTCTCACCCAATAATACTTTCCAATTCCCGTATGCAAATCCCAGAGGATATCTTGTATTTTCTGCTCTTCGCTTCTTTCAGCAGGTCAAAATGTACATCCTTTCATCCTGCTCGAGATGTTGTGTTCCTGGTTGTACAACTTGTACACAAATAAAACAGAAAATAAAGTGAACAAAGCCGGCTAGCTAGCTTGTGAAGCTGAGGAAACTCTCAAGTCTTAAAATCTAATTTTGATATGTAAATGAGCCAATTTTCGCAAGCTTTTCACTGGCAAAACTGTAATAATACAGCTATACATACATACGTATATATATGTATTTAAATATATGCACACATACATATAAATTAAACAATATATATATCAGTCAAACAAATGCAGTAGTTACAGGTCTTCCATTTTTTCTTCATTTTTTTGTATGAAAAACAAGTGTTTTCCTGATTGTACTACCAAATTCTCCAGACCAATACACGAGTTTGACCTCAACACTTTATGAACTTTGAGATGAGATGCTGATGTTTGTTATACAACTCATTTTTTATGTACCAGTACTGCCAATGTCATTTTCACGCATTTTTTTTCTTTTGGAAAAAATATATGAGTAAATTTAATAACCAAATAAACTCTCAGAATCAAGCCCAACTAAACACACACAGACATGTGCTGTGCTGAGTGTATTAACCATGAAAGAAATTCAATCCCTTCTTGTCTCCAATTACACACACGTGTCGTCGACATTTCCTTTTGCATTTGTTTTTTTACTTTTGGATTCTCGCAGATGTCAAAAAAATTGGTAAAATGGATACAAAAAAAGTTAAAAAACATCATATATGTTTCTTTCATTTTTCCGCAACACAAATTCTCAGGATTTTTTGTTTAAAGATTCCCCGATACCAAATCAATATGCTATTTGCTTTCCTAGAAAATAAGTTTGTACCGGTGAGACGAAAGATAAGCTTTTAGTAAATCTGCAAGAGAATGAACACACTTTTTACGTAGTTTTACGCTATACTCTCTCCAGCAGTTGTTATGCATCTGTCAAAAGTATACTAGACACCACCACCACCAAACCAAAATTTCTTGGTATTGTTTTTTCCCGTGTTTAGAAAGGCAAGCCATATATTTCTTTGTACAACTCCCTCAGCGCCTCCTTTTTATTGTTAACTTTAATGTATCTTCTTGTAAATACTTCTTGTAACCCAAGCCTTTGTCCTGTTTCATGCTATGATTTTCCTGCAACTGTTGTAACAACCGTGTTCCTTATATTAAAAAAATATGAAGAAAAAAAATATCAACATGGTGTATTAGTACTTGTTCCATAAAAAAAGTCTACAAGTGAAGTGAACAACATTTTGTGTTGTTTTTTAAACGCATTTTTGCTCTGATACGATGCGATTTTTTGTTATTTCTTAACATATTTTTTGGTACAACGAAACAAGTTGAAGTTGCTTGAAACGAAATTGCTTGCCGTTATTTTTCGGCGATACTGCTGTATTGATGGTATTCCTGTGCTGTGTGGATTTAACAGATATGTAAGTACAATGTAGTTAGTAAGGTTTGTTTTATAGGAGGAAGTGAATGGCAAAGGCAAGTGATCAAGATCAACGCAACATGAATGTCGAACAAAGTAGTGCGAAAACATGTGCAGTCAAACTTTCATATAGCATATCACAGCGTAGTGTAACCCTGTCCATGAAACAAAAGTGTCAAGTGTTATGAATACAGAGCAATGCAACACGTGTTTCCATTTTTATTTTGACTGTCACATAAACATGTATGCATCTGTAAGAATAGAAAAGTTTGCCAATTTGTGTAGCTTTTAACTTTGTCTAGTAAAATGATTTGACTTAAAACAATTGTTTGCATCTGGCTTTGCAGGAAAACGGTTATATAGAATTAAATTGGGTTAAGGTTA
>JAQFXM010000471.1:0-49610 GCA_034693345.1 Entomobrya multifasciata | reverse complement strand
ACAACGACCTTGGTGGCGATGGACATCAATCCCTTGGAGGTCACGTTCTTGGACAGGAAGCACTGACTCGGGATTCCCGCGTCCACCGCCAATCGCTTTTTCACGGATGCGTAAAGGTCCAGCTTGTTGTTTGGCAACACGACAAAGATCATCTGAAGATCCGGCATCTTCTTCGTGATTTCGTCGAGGTAGCGAGTGTAAGTCTGCGGACGAGTGTCTGCCAACTTGATACTGAAAGAAGAAAAAGCAAACACAAAAATTAAAATATGAAATATGATAATTCATGCATGGTTTACAATTTTTTTACAAATGTTTCATTTACACTTCTCTCGGGCTGCTAACTCTCATGTTGAGTGGGCTGGCCACTTTGGTCATCGTCTTGACGAGATTGTCCACACGGGCAGCGTCCCGCTGTGGAACAAGTAGCGCCCATTTTTGAAGATTCACAGCAGACAACATTTGCTTGGCTGAAAGAAGAAAGAAAAACGTATTATATTTTACATTAATTTGCAAAACATTTGGAGATTTTATTGCAATTAAAAGCCTGATGAACGGTACTTACATCTGAAGGCCAGCGTGAAATCTCCCTTCTGATCCACCGGTTGAGTAGCGTCGTTGGCGAAGATGATCGCTTCACTTGGCATAATGCGACCAGTAAGTCTGGCAAGACTATCCTCAAACTGCAGTCCCCACGCTCTGAACTCTTCAACGACCTGGTGTTAAAAGAAGAGCAACAAACAATTTTTTTAAAAATAATAAAATGCACGTCACTGTTTTTATGAATGAAAAAGTAAAACCGCTTTGTGGTTACCGTTGGAGTAGTCAGGAGACGCTTCATGAAATGCTCGATTTCCTTGACGCGAGCACTAGGGCCCTGGTGCAGGTACTCACTCAGGCTTTTCATGAGACGAAAATCCACCCTCATGTCGTCAGTGAGTCCCTTGGAGCTGCACAGCTCAGGGACGAGGTAGGCTGTAGGCTGGCTTGTCGTTTCCTCTGTGGATGTCCCGTTTGCTTGGCTTGGACACGAGCAGCGGCTGGTTCAAATCCGTGATCTCCAGACTATACCGCGTTTTGTAGTAGTCGGCGTAGCTAATAGGACCTCCTTTCTCCTCAAACGTGCTTTGTGGAGACACGCTGAAGTCTACGTCATCCACGTGATAAGTCTTGCGGTTGTAGGTCGTCATCACGATTGTGTCTTTGATTTCAGCATTGACAGCGATAGCCAGGGTCCTTCGGTCATTGGCGCAGTTCTTCCGGATCCCGATCTGTTTAATGACTTGTAGAACAGAGTCGAGGCGGAGGACCTTGTGAGTCACCTCAACGCAGAGGAGAACCTTTTCGTCTTCGTGGACACGCATGGAGGTGACGTAGCCAGGCCAGAGCTCCAAACGCTGCTGCTCCAGCTTGATTCCAGCGTGAGGGTCGAAAAAGTTGCGCCCCATCAGCTCCAGACCCATGCCAAACAAGCACTTCTTGATGAGCACGTTGTACAGCTGGTTGTAGACTGGCGAGCCGGTGGGGAGTTTCTTGGTCAGCCGAATGTTGATAGTGCAGTCGTACGCCTCTTCGTTTTCCTTGCCCCGATTCCTGAACCCTTGGACGTTAAATGCTATAGAGGTCCCAGGCGCAATGGGAGCTCCATCTTCATCCATCAGAAGCTTCGCGGTATACAACTGAGTCCCGTCGAACATGTAGCCCAGGTGCAGGGTTTTGGCCACGTCCCGGAAGAGTATCTTCTTCACCACCGTCCTGTCCTCTTCAGGCTCAAAGTTGACGCTATACTGGTAGAGCGACCACGCTGCAGGCGTCTTCAGCTGATAAAAGTTGGACCGCATTTCCACGTTGGTGCCCCTCTTGCCAGTCTTGACCTTGCCCTCTGGACGAGATACCACGTAGTCCGAATCTACAGCATATCCCGGATCGTCGGTCTCGTCAGATGAGGAGTGATGAAGGCCTCGAACAGCTCCTTTTGGCAAAGCTGCTGGGTCCAGTACCTCAACAGTGTCATCGGAACCGCTTCCACCTTGGCCAGTAGAAGATGTACCTGAGGACGACGGGAAAGACGACTGGATAGTCAAGGATGCTGCATCAGAAGTGATCGATGCAACGGTCGTATCCACCGAGGATGAGTCACTGCCGCCAGTTGACGAAACTCTGGACGGACTTCGGGATCCTCCACGGCTGCCACTTGGAGAACGCGTGCGCAGACGACCACGTCCAATTCCACGACCTCGTCGAGCAGAACCGTTGGACTCCATCTTCTCAAAAACGAATGGAAATCTGTGATAAAAAACAATTAAGCTAAATTATTTACTGCTGCCTATGTAGATGCTTACGTATAAAATATATTAATGCTGAGTTCTCACAGAATTACCTGGTTTGATTTGCAGAAAGATGGATCTCTCACAATTTTCGGAAGAATTCGCAAAAAGTCCAGAAAATGAAAGAATGTTCACCAGGTCTGTGCGATTGATGTGCTGAAAGATTAAAAAAGGATCAGTTAATTACTTTTAAAATTATCGATTAAGAAACTGTAGTTTCTTTTCAAAAAATAAAGAAAGTTTATTTGAGAAAATATAAAAACTTACCAAGTTTACTGAACTTATGTCACTGCAATTTTGGTAGCAACCGAATGATTTCAAATTGATGGTCTAAATGGCGTCAGAAATAGCAGCTCAGGTCAAATCGCAAGAATAATCTTCCAACAAGCTTGATGATTATCGAGAGTTGAAGTTGAGGAGTGTTGTTTGTAAGTTCTCAAGAAGAGACTTCCAAAAACTAAATGATGACAACTTGAGGTTTTGGTCGCCTTTTTATATGAAAAATGCCAAACAAAGAATCCTTGCTTCCATTCCCACAAAACAATAGAACATTTCTAAAGGTTTTGTTCATCAAAAGACCGGAAGTGAACGTTTCATGAAGAGATAATATTGAAAAGAAAACAATTTTTGATATAATTTATGCTAATGCAATACCAATGTTTTGGTCAAAGGGCGCTTTTAAAATTCATTTAAACGAAATTGAGAATAAATGATTTTGAAATTAGATTTCGAAATGCATGCAACTTTTTACTAATTTCTCAGGTCAAAGTTCATATTTATAAGATAAACTTTTTAAATAAAATAATAAATACACTTAAACACAGACTAAAACAAAAATTTAGTTCGCTAACTAATATAGTGTAAAGAATAAGTTTTAGTAGACAAAAAATGAAGTTTAATACAATTGTAAGAATGAATTTAAATATTTTAATTCAAACCTAACTTCAAACCTAAGAGCTCAAAGTCCAGTTTCAGATTTTAATGGAATTTTCATTTCACTTTGATAATTTACATACATGGTCGTCAATTTCAAAATTTCTAATTATTTCCCCAAATAATTTTTCCGGATTTTAATTTTAGTTTAAAAAAATTGTCATTCATGTCATGATTTTCCAAACCAAAGTCCATAGTTCAAGTTTATAACTTTCGAACTTAAATTTTTAGCATATTAATTCAAGAATTATGCCTGTTTTAATGCACGTGCTACGTTTTCAAGTTCAGGATTTGTTATAGTTGACAGCTATTAGGTTTAACTTCGAGTTTTGATTGAATTATAAGTACCAAAAGATGGCCTGTATCGCATGTTGTTGGTAATATTGGTAAGGTAGTGTAAAATTTAAAAAACTGGAATGGCATGGCGCAATCCAAATTTAATACGCTTAGTAACATGGCGCAGCATTAAAAAATATATGCTCATGGTGGTACGACTGTGGAAGAGTAATTTCTTTGTGTGGAAAAAGATATTTAGGAAAATAAGATAACTAGTTAGGAGGATTGAGAATTCGGTGTATTTTTATTTTCATGATTAACGGCTTTTGGTTTTGCATAAGTTAATTTTAATTACTAGTTTATCTTACTCTCAAATCTCAAAGCAAGAACATTCAAGAATTGGATTTTTTAAATACATCAATCATTTTTGCTTGTCCACTATAAGTGCCAGATTTTTAATCCTTTTCCAAAAATAACATGTTGAATTAAATGATTGCGTTTACATCTTGGCATTGGCATCAAGGCATGCACTTAAACTTAAAATTGAAAACTGAATGCAATTATTACTCTTACAGATTTAAAAAATTGGTTTCTTTTCCGAAATAAACTTTTCGTTACAAAGGCCCTACATTATCGAATTATGCCTGAATTATGCATGAATTATCGCTGCGAACGTATTTCCGCTGTTGATGTCCTATATTTATTCAAGGACCCATTAGAAATACCCCTTCTTTCGTCTTTTTCAACTCTCTGCTTTTTTCATTTACTCCCCCGCCTCCCCCTTTCAGATAGCTGTCGGGGTGGTTGAATGGTAGTTGGTACATATTTGAGATTGCAACAATTATCATATCGTACCGAAAACATATCAGTTCTGTTTGTCCTGTAGTAAGATGATTACTAGGTTAGCTTTGGGTAATAATGTTGAAACGGTTGACAAAACCACTTGTCGCAAAAAGGATAGCCTTACCTTTCTGAAATGCAACTTTGGTGAATTACTGAACTGCAAAATTGAATGTTTTTGTCGCACTCATAATTTCAACGAAAACGTTTAGTGTCCTAATTTTAACCACTTGCTTTTACTCACTTGGTACCTAACATGTTCACTTTCACTTGACTTTAATAAGGGGAATATGGGGAATAGAATAACCTTTGAGGAAATTCCCAAGGTTTAAAAAAAATCGCATCACAATCACATTCCATAATATTAAGATTTTGCCACAAGTTGGCTTTGTCAGCCTCATGTCATTTCATACTTAAAATATCCTTCTTTAAAAAACAATATATTTTTTAAATCTGTAGAATTAAAGGGATACATAGTTGACTGTTCCCGTTTCGCATCTCATAATTAACCAATTAAATTGATAATTTAAATTGTTTAAAAAGTAGACAGTCGACAGTTAATGCTACACACAAGAATTTAAAATGGTTTACTACATGATTTTTTATTGAATGCTTAATTTTTGACTTGCAACGCAACGTACAATGCATCAAAGCAGCATGAGCTGACGATTACTGATACTCGGGTTTAAGAGACGTGCGTAGTAAACTGGTTTGTAAAATTAAAATAAGCTTAATTTAAATTGACAGGTCTCAACTTACTGAAGAAATTTTTGGAAGCCGAAGCCAGTCGAGTCCTCACTTCGTGTCTAGTATCCAGACTGTAACCAGTGCTAAAATCGCAATGCCTGCAACTGCTTTCACTGAAGATCCTGAAGTGCCCCCTTAGAGGATTTTTTTATGAGAGCCCAACCTTTGGAATGCAGAATTCATAAAGAGGAACCTTGTGAGTTTCAATGTTGGCAAACTTTTGTTGGACTATAAAAGCACTTCTCTGAAGTTTTGTTTCGATGATGATGATATCATACACGGGAAAGTGGTATGGCCCTCTTCTTGAGACACTTGAAAAAAATCGGCAACACATTTTGAAGTCCTCTGCACCAATAAACAGTTATGAAATCAACAAAATCTTGATACTGGTGCCCCTCTCACTCTTGAGCTTCCATCGGCAAAGGCATCTGCCCATATTGCTGGTTTTAATACCATTTACTACATCATTAATGAAAATGATACCCCGCAGGCTTTGACTGATTTTCGTGGAACTGGTCTTTCCGCTTCTAGATGAACAAGCGCCTGCGCAGGCGCTTGTTCGTCTAGAAGCGGAAAGACCAGTTCCACGAAAATCAGTCAAAGACCTAGCTACTTTAACTATAACAGAAGAAAGCAAGTAGATGGACCAGACGCATGCTAATATATTGCTGAGTTATCCATTGGAACGTGTAGCTTTTCATCAAGAAAATGCTTTGGGCGAAATGTGTGAGGTGGGGACGCTTGAGGTGAAGCCGCTGCTTTACTACGACCACACCTTGGTCTTGGACCCGTTCATATAGATTCATTTAATCCGAAACGAGGAAGGAATTTTCTCCTTGGAGTCTGTTGAATGCAGTCATCTAGCCAAAAATTGTAAATTGGACAATGAACTTAGTGAATAAACGTGGTCACCAGCCAATTTGGATAGATGAGAAAAGCAGGAATTATCTAAGAAACTGAATTACATGCTGCGTTGCAGCGATGCATATCAAATGGATAGCTAGGAGGTTGAAAAGGAATTGTGGGAAATTTGGAATTTCATGGAAGAGGTTGTGAACGGGTAAACATAGAGCTAGGAAGTTAGGGAAAAAATTAAAATTGAGGAGAAAGCGAAAAGGATTTCAAGATTATTAAACAAAGTATCTTCGAGCCAAAAAATGGAGGTTGGGAGGAGTTAGCTTCTAAATAGTCTAATGGAGTATCGGCCAGATTATGAAAGGTTCTTTAAAGGACAGTAGTTTACAAAAACCAGTCTGAGACTGGCAGTCTCATAATTAAACTTTAAAATGGGCATGGTGCACTTCAATAGTGTCCTCCTTCACTTCCGATTTTCCATTTGGCTTCTCATCCTCATGTTTTGTTTCAGTGTTATCGATATATTTCCTTTTCACCGTTTTACACTAATTAACAAATTGTCTATTGGTCTGATTTAAATTGACAGTGTTTTTGATAGCCCCCATTAATGATCACAAAAATTGCAGAGAAGAGAAAGAAATCAAAAACATTCGGCATTCTTGTGAACATAAATGTATCCCACTCAAATCTTCGATCCCATCATTTAGCCTGAGAGCCAGGGATATTCATACTCATGCAATGCAACAAAGATAACTTGCCGGTTTGCGACGCTACTTTTCTTTGTTCATGTTCTTCTTGCCTACTTGTCTCGTCTTCAGTCTTTATCGATTCACTCGAGTTCGTATAATTTGTACAAATTTAAATTACAAATTAGTTTCTTTGCATTTTTCTTTTATCTCTCTGAAAGATGTTCAAAAAATGTACGGTATGGTGTATGGTAGTGGGATTAAATCTTAATTTGCATAAAAATCGCTCAGATTCAGTTCAAGAGCTGTTCAGACATCATTTTAAAGAAAATTGATAACCTAAATTTAGTATTTTTGATTATCAAATAATGAACCCATACCTTGTTTGTGTATTTTGCACTAATTATGATTTTGTGTATTTTTTTCAAATTAGGTGGTTTTGCAAGTAAACTCTAACCTTTGCTCTGCAGAGCTCTGCCTGTCTACTTCAATTCAATGCTAATGCCGGTGTGGAGGAATCGTTGACCGTTGAATTAATCCATTCTTCTTTTGAACTGAACTGTTTCATTTCTACGTGGACTTCCGAATCTAGTGGAAAGAAATCCTTGTCCACTTCTTCGGATTATTTTGATATTCAAATCATGATAATCTCTGTATGACTTTAGTAACATTATTTTCATCTTGAGAAAATTAATCAGTCAACATAACTTGCACCTTTTTTTAACTGATCTTATCTCTTGTTTAATCTTCCGCAAGGCATGCCCCCGCCATTGGATCTTGGATAGATTGATCACTGATTTTTAAAACTTATAAATTAAACTTACATTGACACCGCTACGGCTGCGTAGAGGGTAGTTAAAAGTTAATGATACATTTTCCCCGTGTCGCTCCAATTTTAATATTGGTGCTCGACAAGTGACAATAGATAATTAGCTTAGCAAGTTGTTTTAGAGTGTGTAATTTGACTATGAGCTCAACTGTAAAGTTTACGGATTTTGTAAGAAAGTTCTGCAGACTGGGCATGTGATGATAAGTAAGGTGACCATAAAGCAATCTGAGCAACCAAACGGCAACTTAAAAGTTAGATAGGTGGTCACAAAGTTTGAAGAACACTTGAAACCTGACGATTTCAAATATATAATTTTTATTTTTTGAAAGAGCATAAAAAGCATCATAAAGCATTTTTGAAACCAATCAGCATTGCTTTAACCATTGAGCATTTCTTCAATTATACAGCATTAAAATAGCATTTTTCGGCTAATTTTACACTATAATTCTGAAATTTCAGTGTATTGATTCATTTTTACCTACTACCAGCAGAATTCTAAAGATGTTTACTTCAGACAGGTTGTGATTTTATGCAATTCGACCACTTTAGGTGATTTCATTTGATCTCAGAATTGCACTAAAGCATGTGATATTCAAGAACTGATTTTAATTTATCAATTTCTTTACAAATATTTCAAAGTGGATAAGCTGGCCATTTAGCTAATGAAGAGTATAAGAAATGTGATTTGGTTGGCGAGGAAAAATAGTATATCAACATCCGTCCACAGCTAGGGTCAGCGTACTAAATTCACTGAAAGCAACTTGGGAATAAAACTTTGCATATGACTTTATTATAGTACCGCATCTGTATCCACGGATTAGGAATCTGTGATTGAAATGAACAGCGAACCAGGATAAGAAAATCAAATGGATGTTATCAAATTTTAAATGTTAATGTGATTGTTTTTAAACACAACTTTTTACGACATTACTTGAAAACGAACTAATTGAATTACAATAGTTGAAAAAAATCTAGATTTTCAAAGAGCAACTTAAAGCATTTTTGAAAAGTTGAAAGAGCATTTTAAAGAGGGGTCAAAAAGCATTTTAGTGGTCACCTTAATCATCACTTTAATATTAAAAGTAGTCATGTATGTAAGTATGCACTATGAATGTGCTAAGCCTGTGAGGCACAAGTTGTCGTTGTTTTGTGTTTACGAAAAATAAATAAATTCGAGAATGAAAAAAGCAGACATAGAGGTTTCAGTCTGGCAATATGAGATTTGAAAGCGAAGAGTAGTCGATCGGTAGTGATTCGATGGTGGCAGTAAAGCAGTGAAGACGGCCAAATATGGGTAAAAATTATTGACCCTTTAAATTTCACCGGATTCTTGAATGGGCAGAAATGTAATCCTTTTTTCGGTAGACTTTTCGACTTTCTCAAGAAAAAGGTGTATTGGTGTATTGGGTAAAAGAGGGAGAGGAAAAGCTTAACATAAGACCTGAGAAACCTACTAAAATCCGTCAGAAGTTGAATGGGTGTGTATTCACTTAAAGCTGCTTCTTTACTACCTTCGTGGTGCTTGCATGCATGGCCTTTCGGTCTGATAACCCAGCCGAGCCTTGCAAGCATGAATAATAATGCACAACTCTGAAATACATTTTAATTTGGAAAAATAAAAATAACCAAAATATTTTCAAGTAATCACGAGCGCCAAATTCGTCTTTTGTGGTACTTAATATGAAAATGGAAAGAACTTGCTATTTTCTAGCGATTATTTCAGTATTAAATACGTGGAATTAAGCGTGCGAACTCAATCCAAGCCAAATGGGATTCCTTTATATTTTTCCTTTCGCTAGCTTCCCCTTTTGAAACTCCATTCCTAACGATGTCATCATCTTTTTCAGTCACTCAACGTCATCATTTACTCATGCTTCTTTCCAGAATAAATTTGCAATAATATCGTGCTTTATGTTTTTGTTATTTTTGCAATGATGGATTTCTCTTACAAAATCTTCTCTTCAAAAAAATAATATTTTATTCACTTGCCAATCATTTCGGCAACCCTGAGAGCAGAACAAGTTTGGTTTGACCCAGAAAGACGAACCATTTTTTACCCATCCATCCTGTTCTAGCATTTTCTCATACCAATTCATCCATAAACCTAAGAAAATGAAGACATATTATAACGAAAAGAAGTATACAATTTCACTATTATTTCTTGAGGGATATGTCGACATGCGATAATATTTATAAATCTACAAATTTATCTATGCTTCATGCTAGAAGTATTTATTACACAACACTCATTTCTAAAAACGAACAAGTTCGAAGTGTTTCGTTTCTTGTTTTTCGAACGTTTCATCTTTTTCCAACCTTTCATTTGGTTAGTCTGCTTATTACTAAAGCCAGCGACTCTATTCCCACAATTCACTAAAAAAAATTGCAATTTTTCCTGGAATTGAGAAAAACTGTGGGATTTTTCTGTAAAGTACAAAGTTTTTCACGTTCTTTTCATAAAAAGGAAAGAAATGTTGTAAAACTTCAGTAAACTCAAGTATATCGGCTTGTTAAAACCCACATCAGAAAGTGATGCCCTTAGTCGAGCAACAAATTGCATTTGCATACATTTTCTACCTAAAGCCGTAAGGAAAACACTGGCAGAGCACACACCACAAGATTACAAGGCACATCGCAAAAATTGCTATTTTTCGCGACTCAGCTAGCTGCAATCGACTTAGAAATATCTGTACAAAAAAATCAACTTTGCGATAGACATGAGCAAAGTGGAGGATGGACACGCGGAAGTTGAAATGTTGAAAATCTCATAAATACTAAATTACAAAAGAAAAACATGTTAAGTTGTATGTACATATATGTTTGGGCGTAGATATGAGATGACACGAGAGAAACAACAAGCAATGATCTCTTTGTACGTAGTGTTGCGGTTTTTATAGTTTTTTGGCGAATAACTTTCTGTTTTGCATCACAATAAAAAATACAAACGGGGATACAAATAAATGTATACGCCAAATAGGTATCAGTATGCAGATATTCTAGTAAAAGATGGAAAAAGGATACAACAACAGTGAAGTAATAGTGACTGATATTTTATGAGTATTTAAGGGAATGCAAAAGCAACGAGTCACACAGATGCCTTGATTATGCATAAACATAACATTTTTTTCACAGTCAACACTGGTCATGGGGTACTGCAACTGTGAGGCTCTTAGCCAATCAAACAAATCATTCCAATGGATTCTCCTACATTCTTGGTTGTTCCCTAATTTCAAGAATTCGGATGATTTTTTCCTCTGGCTATTCTGTAGTTAATCGCAGAATGAAAAGCTGACAGAAAAAGTAGCGAAATCGTACTATTCCTTAAAGGAGATCAGGCATTTTTTAACGTTATGGTTTCTTAACGCCTGGGGGCTAATTTTCTGTATGTATTTCAGTAAAAAAGTGCTCATAAAATACGCAGTGCAGAAAGGAAAATGGATGAAGCTTTTTTAGTCTAAATGACTTTCACTTTCCCTATACCATTTACTCAGTTCCTGTCCTATATTTTTGAACGCCCTTTTAACTCAATTTCAATTTTCATGACAGGTCCTTTGATTTGCTATATTTCTGTATATCAAGCTGACCCGTGTAGCATCTCTAAGCGCTGCTTTGTTATCCGTTTCAGGGAGATGTACAAGAATATAATTTTTTGTTTCCATTTATTCTATAAATACACATGCATATATTTCGGTTTTTGCTTGTGTGGTTTTTATGCTCGTGGGCCATGTCTCCTATGTCGAAATTGAAAATGTGGCACATCTCTCACATTTTCAGTTGCATTTTACCACTTTTACGACTGCTACGGCTAATAAATGATCTTCGCTGCTTTGGATTTGTATCAGAAAACTGTGAGTGCAGCGGAGAGAGGGCGAAGGATTAATTATCGAAGCGAACTCTTTCGTCTTTTATATGTATGTAGTATGTATGTATCTCTGCAGTGCTGAGACAAGTCTGATTTTAATCAATTCAATGGAATTTTCATTTTACTGCTGGAAACTTAAATGGTATGCATCGGTTGAGTTGATATTCGTTTTAGATGTCGGGGAAAATCCAGCAGAAAAGTAGAATGGAAAGTTTGAGAGATAAGTAGTAAAAGTCAGTAAAAGGAAAGGTGTGTGATTGCTATAATATAAAATGTATATGTTTTTCACATAGAACAAAGATACTATGCAAATTGTGAGAAAAGAGGTGACGGTGATAAAATGGAAAATCTTTAAAAGTACCTCTTTCGAATTCAAGAGCACTACAAAGTTTTTTGGACTGTTTAAAAGCTTTCTAAACACTTCCTAGACTCCTTTTACACTACTAAACGACAATGCAGTAGCTTACATCCTTCTGGAAGCAGATGTACAAATGACACAACATAAAGCAATCGTACTGGATACACTTTGAGAGTTAATACATTTGCAAGACACAAATCTGTTTAGTGTGTCTACTTATTAAATGTGATGGTGATGTTGTTAAATAACATGAATATTGATAAACAAAGACCAGCACAGCCATAATACCATAAATATTAAGTTATCATTCGTGTAACACGATTATACATACTAACTTGTGCTGTAACATTTGCACAAAGACTCAGTTCGTAAAGAGAATGCTAAAGTTTCTAGCATATTTTTCGCAACCTGTTGCCTGTTTCCCTGTATGTCTGGTACGTACAAATGGCAATACAAGGCATCGTTCTCTTTTTTCCCTTTGGCATAGCATTGTAAATATTACAAAGAGGAAGTGTGTCTTTGAAAAAATAGTTTAACTTACCCATCATCCCTTTACTACGACCGCTACTACTTTGTTGTCCCTTGGGATCCAAATTATTCATTGATCGAAGCTTCTGATTGGGATGTGCTGATACTGACGATGTTCCATGTGCTGCTGATACTGCATTAATACCACTTCCATGATGATATTGTTCACTTGTTCCAGCAGAAGAGACTCTTGATGATAACGGTGCTCCATTACTACTTGCGTATATTCCAGAAGTTTGATGATGCTTGTCTCTAGGAATCACCCGACAGTTGGCCCCAATCCCAGATGCTCCTCCGTACTCAACTCCACTACTTCCACTTGGACTACTTACTGGGCTTGCCACACGTCTTAGAGATGATGAGGATTCGCTACTTCTTAAATTGCTGACAAGATGGCCGTGTCTGTGAATTACAGAAATGGTACCAAAAATAACTTCACATGTGTATGCATGTATATCAACTTTAAAAACGCAAAGATTCATTGATTTTTTTCGCCAAACTTTATAACTTCTATGTAAGTTGCATTAGGAAGAGCATTTCAGTTTTTATGACGGGAAAAACATGAGACTTACTTATGAACCCCCTTTCCTGAAATAATACGTGACGGATCAACAAATCCCACTGGGAGAGTTGCTGATCGATTTTGGTGATGATGAGAATGATGAGAAATCACGGGGGAATGTGGAGAAAGATTAGAAACTTTGGCAAAGCTTGCACTATTATTACTCGCGGTCGTTTGACAGGGAAGATCTGAAGTATCAGCGGCAGCTGACCTTCGACCACTACTACGTGTGCCAACTACGCGGTATATTATACTACTTTGCTGGTTCTGGGGTGAGGCGTACTCTAATTTCTTTCCAGAGGGACTGCTGCTTGGTTTCGATAAGCTGTTGAGTATCTTGTTGCTACTACCACCAGTGCTGGGGTTAATCTCCTCAAGACTTGTGATACCACCACCACGGCCAGTACGCTATGTAAGACAAAAGCAAATCCCAACGCCCAACAGAGAAGTAGCACACACAAACAAACAACAAGGAAAACGGTTAATTAGTTAAATACATATTACCATTAACACCAACATGTAATCGATTTTAAAATCAGTTTAGTTTGAGTAAAATCAAGTTAATACAAACAAAACTAAAAGAAAATACAGTTTTATTTCATTAGTCACAAATATGTTACCTGAAGACTTGCGTAGGGGCTAGATACTTCAGAATTGACCGAAGAACTAGTCAAATCTGTTGGGATTTCATTTAGATCTGAAATCCCACTGGATATTGAACTGGAGTCGTCAAAACTGTTAACACAATTGTGAAATATGGTGTACATGTTAATTATTAATTGTATATTTACACTTAATAATACATTTAATCCAAATATTCAATCACACATACATAATACATACATACATGTTACATCAAAGACAACAGAAACAGCAATAATATTTTAAGAGAACAGCTTAGAAAGTTAAATGCGATTTAAAAAAATTAAGCTATGCAGAAATATAAAGCAATCAAAGCGATTAAGCTAAGAAACTTTTCGTTACTCTCAAACAAATCATTGTACATCATACTATTCCCGAACATGAAGACTGAGGCCATGTCATTACATTTGGTTTTTAAATATTTCATTTCACTTTCTTTACTTTGTATATATTCTCGTTGTAAGATCTGTTTTTTAAACTACGTTTTAAAAAACATCAACAAAACAATTGTACTTGTGATTGGAAGAATTGTCATTGAAAATCGTACAGTATTTTTCTTATTTTTATCTCTGTGATCGCCGTGTGCCATCATTTGAAAAATAAAATAAAAACCATTTTCCCCATTCATCCATGCCGCCGAGCGTCATTCTTCCACAAAATAAGTACATATTTTTTGAGGGTTTCTTTTCTTTTTTTCTGTTTCCTTCTCCTTTAATACATTCCATTAGCGTAAGTATTTTAGCTCTTAATATTATTCTCTTTCAGTGGAGAAAAAAGGAACTTAGAGGAAACCAAAAAGAAAATATTACATGCACACACAAAAGCTTTTATTTTTCTTCTTATTCTTTAGTCCATTCTTGTTCTGTCTGAGGAAAAACTAGAAACCTGGCAAGTTCTCCCCCAACTTTTACTTCAAGCCAGCAAACGTATGTATGTATCTCCCTTTTTGCTGGCTAAACAAGAGACAGACGTCATTCCTTTCTCTTCTTCTCTCTCTCTCATTCTGCTGATCTTTCTCCCTCTACTACTGCCATACTTCCTTATCGTCTTTTGCATTATAATAGTTGTTGCCGCAGTAGCGGCAGATATAATTTAAGTTGGTTTTCCTTTGGTGACGACGACGATCATAGAGAAAGATTGTTCATCGCACCATGTATACGCAGCAGAGGTGGAGGAACACGCACCCTCCTTCTTGATCCGAATGTGTGTGTGTTTCTCTTAGACAGAGAGAATTTAAGTATAAAAATATTTCCCCCCTGCTAACGTGGCAGTAAGCAGCCAGCCAACTTCTTCTTGAAGAAACAAGAAAAAAATCAAAATCTTGTTGGATTCAGCCAAGTGCATCCAATATTTTTAACAATGAAAGTAGTTGGTAGAAGCAGGAGGAGAAAACGAAGAAACGTGCCTAAGTTGAATTGGGAATCGAAAACGATATCACCACCATACCACACCACCTACCTCCTCCGAGTTTAGTGTCTCTGGAGGAGGGAAACAGAAGATTGTAATCAGATCAGCATATGAGGAGAACAGAAAGAGAAATTATTTAATAATAATATATTTTATTTGGCTTGTAAAATTGGATTGGTTTTTGGAATTGAGTTGGAACATGCAGCAGGTACGTATGGCGATATATCTACCTCTAAATTTAGAACATTGTACTATTTCACAAACTGGTTGGAAATCGTAGACGGGCATGTAAAAAAGTATTATATCTTTGATCAATTCCGATTGCGAAATAAACTTTTTTTACTGGAAAACTACGTGATTCATTCTAAATGGAAATCAATAAGAGAGCCTTTGTCCACTATGATGATTCTGTTGTCTGACTTGTCCATCTATCAGCCAGTCAAGCCAACAAAACTTTTTGGGACAAGTAAAATCAAGCATCTACTTACAAAGAGTAGCCCCCAACAAGCAAGCTTTACTTTATTAGATTCAGCGGTAGAAATGTAATAACGTAATGTTGTCAGTTTGTCGGATTTAATTAAATCCCTAAAAGGATTTTCCAATTTGAATGGATGACTACAACAAAAGCTAGCGACAAAACGCTTCCAGCTACTCAATTTCCACATCATTTACTTTTCACCAAGAAGAATCAGCCTACGCTTTTTTTTGGTTAAGTTTGTCTGTTGTCGTCTCTGTCTCGCTTTTTACACAATCAAAAACCACACAAATGGACGAAAGGACGACCATGAACAAGACGACAATCAGAACGACGTTATTCACTCATCTGTTCAGTAACTCAAGGACAACATTGTCAACCCAATCATAACCGCATCGTTTCATCTACAAATTTACTTCGACGTATTTTTTTGCAAAATAAGTAGAAAAAATTGCTTTTTTGTGCGTCTCTTTCTTTCTTGAAGCAGCACCCTACCGAAAAATTGAGTTATTACCACGAGGAAAACAATGAAATTATCCCAATGTCGCACAAAGGCAACCTGAAAAGATAAAAGGAAAGGTGTGAAATGCTGAAACAAGCTCTCTGTAAATTTTTAATTCGCTTATTTCCATGGATTAGAGAGGTGAATCAATTTGCCTCAAAACTTTCAGGTTATAAGATGTTATGGAAGAAATGAAAGATCCAGACGCTTTTTTTCGATTAATATAAAACAGCAGCTGCAAAAAGTAGCAGCATTTTCGACACATCATCACTCATGCATCCGTTCCTAACCATGCATTCCTCCAACTCCGACCATCATCAACAAACTTGGCCATTTTACGCAACTCGTCGTAAAAAGCCCTAAAACAGAAGAGGAGTGCAAAGATGTGAAGTACTTTTTCAATTTACTGCTTTCTCTTTGACTACACCATAAATTGTGGATTCATCACTAGCATTGAACGCTGCCACATCACCTTTTCCTTTCTGCTCTTTTCGAAATAATCGTCGTCAGCAAAAATCCTTTACCATCACTGCCACCTACATCAAACCACAGACCGACTAACAAATGCATCCCATCAGCATCACCTTTTTCTCTACACAACCATTATGCACACAAAGCTTCCTTTTTTCTTTGCAATTTATTCTCCTTTTTCCATCATATCGTCATCATCATCATCAAACCCATTATCATCCTCTATCCAGCCATCACCCAGTTTCATCTTTTCCCATTCACCACTCGGCTATTTAAATGAAGCAGTTTTTTTAACGCTTTCTCTTATACAGCTTTCGATCTATTTTGTTTTGGCTTGGCGTAACATAATAGTAATGACAATGATGAGGAAGAAGAGTTGATGATGATAATGATGAAAGTGATCACAAATGGGATGAAATGAATTTCCAGATTACAGATATAACAGCAGAAAATGTACTGTTATTTGGGCTGTTGTGTAATTTAGGTAGTCGGTAGTGCATGTATTCTGCATTATAAACACTCCACTGAACCAACCTACTTTATTGCCAATAATCAGAGGAAAAGCTTCATAAAACAAAACACTGCGTATTTTCAGATAAAATATTTTGCAGATAATACCATGAAAATGAAATAAGTAAAGAGCTGTAGCTGTATCAGTCATAAAGAAGAGATTTGCGGATTTTCTGCATGAATGCAAAAGAAAATGCTCATTTCCTACTAAAATTTTCCAATATAGTGAAATTGTTCGACATTCAGTTTTAAGGACTACCGTTTTATTGATAACCATTCATGCAAAAGAATGCTACCAGTATTGAATACTGGAGGGAATATGGGGATTCTCATTGCAGTTTAATATTGGTTTAATACGTTAATGACACGCGACAAGACGCAAGTTGAAAATAAACAGGTACGTTTGCGTCGAGTACTAGTCAATTTCCCAAGAGAAATTTCTAGTAAATAGAAAGAAGTGTTGGTATATATACCTACCTACTGATAGTGTGTGCTACCACTTTTTTCTTTACAATATTGCACAACAACCTAATCAATTATTTCGCAGCCAGATACTATCTTACCTCTCATTGAAAATTTATAACTATTAAAGAGTTTTGTATTTATATAATATGGCTATATAGACATACACCATAACACCAGATAACAAAGCAGCAGCCGACAGCCAACTTATTTTTGGAAATGTCCTCTTGGAATAGAAGTAATTTAAAAAATGATGGCGGTGGTGGAGGCGAGAGAATTCATATGAATGTATTTTCTGTATGGTTCTCTTTCACACGTTTTTTCTTTATCTATTTTGCTCACCTCCTCGAAAACAGTGTTAGTACTGCCGCGTTGATTTCGCTAAGACGACAGTTATCAGAAGAAGAGAACGTTTTTCTTACTATTCGTAGAAGACGCTGAGCTGATGTCTAGTAATCTTCAAGTAATTTCACAGCCAGCGGCACATATACACATGATGATAATGACATGACTTGTAATACCACTATACCACCGCCACCACAGAGAGGAATACTCTAGAGTAACTTTCATCCGTCTTTCTTTCTTCTTTCTATACTTTTCAAGACACATTCTACATCTACTAACAACTAACCAGATGAACTGACAACATGTCAGAACGAAAAGAGAACATGTCAAGATGCAGATTTAATGACAAGTAATAATGTATTATGCATTAAGTAAACTAACAAACTTTGTACGTGGTTGCCTTATATCTACATATTTATACGCACGCATGCATTTTGAATACTCTGCTCACTGTTTGTTTAACCAGATATATCACAGATTTTCTCAATTTTTCCCTAAAAAACACGTCGTCGTTCGTGATCTTGATAGAAGAATCCTTAGAATACAGAGGCCCATTAATTTTAAGAGGACAAAACACAGACAAAATATGTATAAAACCCGACACTATAATATGCTTGTGCTGGTGCCGGCTGTTATTTTTGCAATATATTTTGTGACGTCTTTTCAAAAAACACAATCAACAACAACTTGTTTCGTCGCTATTTCTGCTCAGCATCAATAGTTATTTCTTTACTGTCTCCTGTGGAAAATTAATGGGCAACAGTATAAAAAACATTTTAATTTTGCGATAGTATGAACAAGCTACATCTTTTTGCACTATTATAGCTAATGGGATCATATAAGAATATCATATGATGTACTCTTTGGTGCTGTGAAACTACACACCAGGTGTAAAAAAAGCGGTGAAAGCATTTTGGCATGCATGTAAAATAATGAAAATTACAATCCAATTCGACACATTTCTCCGTGTAGACCGACAGACTAGCAAAACCATCACACTAAAAACCTCAACACTGAATACTCGTTGCAAGAAAAGTGTGAGGTCCCATGTTACTTTGTCATTCATCCTATTATATACTCACGCCG
Source organism: Entomobrya multifasciata (assembly GCA_034693345.1). Taxonomy (NCBI): domain Eukaryota; kingdom Metazoa; phylum Arthropoda; class Collembola; order Entomobryomorpha; family Entomobryidae; genus Entomobrya; species Entomobrya multifasciata. Next base: position 30,910 of record JAQFXM010000471.1, on the reverse strand, counting down.
AAAATAAAAAGTGGAGCACAGGCAGGCATACTTACTTTATGCACAAGTGATCAAATTTGCATGTATGCATGTAAGTCTGTGCCTTTTTATTTTCCCATTTATTACTACACACGTCGCAATTTGTTCTGCTAATCCAGAAGTGGCAAAAGTCGTGTTGTTTTCTCGTTTTTGTGTACACGTATTATTTGTATGTGTAACGAAATAATAAATAGACATATTGCATTTCCCATATCATCATGTCATCAAGTGTAAACAGACCGTAAAGCATACAAACATAGAAAGCAAGCTCAAAAATGTGACACGTTCAACATTCGCCAAATTCCCTTTCTTGTCTCCAGGAAAAAAACACTGCTGTGTATTTTGACAAAGTCTGGAGCCTCTGTCACTTTCACCTCTGTGCTACTGTTTCATCTGCGCTTCTGGGCTACTACACTGATCCGATGACATCTTTTTCTTGTAGTCAGCTCCTAAAAAGGATTTTTCTAAAAAAAAATGTTTGCCTTGCCCGTTGTTTTCAGCTGTTGTCTTATCGTAAGCATTATAGTGAGACTTCCTATTCTGATGTATTCTATACTATATCGGCCTATTTTTCCCGTTTCCTTTCCGTAAATTAAAAGCCATGCATATTATCCTGTTTCAAGGTGACACAGATCTCAGGATTTAAGCATCATCAAAAGTCAAGTCACCTGGCTGACATGCAATCATATCATCCTTGCCACAACAATACAGCTTAAAAGCAGGATGGTGAAAAGCTATTACGGAAAAAGGTGTCAGTGTCAAGTCAACAAAATAATGGTCTGAACTGAATACATAGTAATGATACCAATGGATACTGTGATGTAAGATTTGCAATAAGGAAAAAACAGAGAGAAAGAAGATATTCATTATTATCACCACTGATGATAAAATGATAATTGGCGAAGGCCACAAAATAACAGAGACATAAATGCTGCGTAAGTATGGTAGGATTTTTGACGACAATAGCATTATTACAGCTTCACACGCAGAAGCAGACATACCATCCATGTCACAATCAACATCATTCTAAAAGTTTGCTACGTGAATGGGCATTGCGAGTGCGATATTATCATTTGTCAAGTGCATTTATTATTATAATTGGTAGTGGCGGTGTTGATGGTGCCACTTGAATAACTTGCTGTTGTTGTTGCTGTGCTGCTGTCATTTCCAATTATTTGCAGTGTCCTTGAAAATACATCACAGCGATAAGCAATAGTGGAAGTGGAGTGGGGCTTCATAGCTACTGGTGGTGGCGTGTTTGGTGCAAGTGAGCCAAGAAAATTTGTGAACTTTCTTTCTTGGCTTTTTTTGCGAGAAAACTGGGTGAAAAGCTTACCTACTTCCAATAATATGGATGGTTATGATGATGATGCGGAGGTGGAGAAGAAGATGAGGAATGAAGGTGACGATGATGACCAGTAGCGGCTATAGTAGCAGCTCTTCTTACCAACAAATTACTACGCTCTGGTTGATGATAGAGCGACTGCTGTTGTTGTAAGTGCCGTGGTGATGATGTTGATGAAGCTGCTACTATCGTCACGGATTGACGATTAGCCGAATGTGGAGAGCTACTACCACTACTGTGGTTTCTACCAACTCCACCATTTTTCGTTTTTGGCAATGTAAACAAGCCTGTTTGTTGGTACATTTTTTTGTGATTGATGATGATCTATTAGAAGCTCTCTATAAAAAAGTGTCGATGATAATATTTTTTCCTGTGGTTATAACCTCCACTGGAACAGTTAGCATTATTATCATCTATATAATTTCCTATCCCTTTTTTATAGTGTTTCCTCAACTTGAAGACTTAAATCTTTTCCCAAACAAGATTATGGAAATCCATTTGTTTTCATTCCGTTTTATTTTTTGCACAAAGCCGACAACAGAAGATCCTTTGAAATTAATGGACTATTTCTTCAAAGTAATGTGTGCCATGAGGCTATAACACAACGAATTCATGTTAGCATGCACAAATAACATACTTGCTGAGAGTGCAACTTTATAGAAAGGAAAACAGCCTCCGGGGTGTTTTTGTCAGGAACACACGCGAAATTAAATGTATTCTTATGATATGGCATGCACATACAAAAACATTCATAAAAGAAACTACCATCTACCCATAAAAACATACTTGCACATTTCTTTTATTATAACAGCTACAATAAATTTTACTCTATGAAGAGAAAACTTTCTAGCTTACCAAGAAATCAGTGAAACGATAGACAATGCATATTTTCTTGCAAAAACCCGCAACAACTGTCACAATTCAGAAACACAGGTTACTATCAGTTCACATCAGTAAAAATCCAAACTATTAAAAAATGCAATCAATTTTCACTGCTACCGTGTTGCTGTCACTTTTTTTACACGTTCACTTGTCACTGTCACGTTCTCTATTCTCTATCTAATGATAGTATAATGATGATGACGAAGTGACGATTAAGTAAACTTGCCCGATGTCGGGGTACTATCGGTCAAGACGACGAAAAAGAATAAGAAAATCAATAATGTAATAACTAATTACCGTTTTGTAACACTTGTGTGTTATATGGTTCCACTATAAAATGTTATGTACTTTCCCCACTCGTTTGTATTAATTACCACATATTTCCATACTTTTTCACTACTTTTGTCAACAGCAGCTCAGCGGCAAACTAGCACAATGAACCAACTAGCACATTACAAAAAGCCAGAAGAAGAATAAAAACAAAGGTTTTTTTTAATAGTCTGTGTTTTTGAGGCTGCTTTTCTGCTCCTGTTGTTCTCTCCTTCTCTCTTTTGTGTGATAATGCTAATGGCAAGTTGTATTATTATTTATGGTATAAGGTATGGTTTTTGGTTGTATGTATGGTATATAAAATGGATGCGGAGGAGACGGAACTGAGCTGAAGACGAGCGTGACTCAACACTCCACACAAAAGACATGCATGGACGCAGCAAGGCAGCAACTGGGAACAAGACAACACGACAGCTGAACAGAACAGAAACCAACCACCGTTTTCTCTCTGTTCCTTTTCCAGAGTGAGCAAACAACTGACTGACTCCCACTATCCTACAGACCTTGCTTCTATATACTCAACAAGCTCACAGTTAAAAAGTTGGCTATCTCGAGGAGGAAGAATAAGAAGAGTGGAAAACACAGGGAAAAGGGAAAGTTGCTTAGTATAATATGTGTGTGGAGAGTAAGAGTAAAGTGTCTCTGTAGCACAGCACAAGGAGAGCAGTGCTATTTTCAAGTATTATTAAGTATTGCATATATGATGATGGCAAGTTCAAGCTCTCCAGCAAGGAGTAAGTAGCAGCTGGAATAATACGGCTTTTCATGGCTGCTGCTCTTCTTGTTTTTGTTGGTCTTCCATCTTCTTGCTTTTGAGAGAGAGAGGGTGTGTGTGTGTGCGTTTTTTGTTATTCTGATACAGCAGCAGAACACGCTTTCTCCCTAATACTTTTTTTTAAAGCAGAGTAAGCAAAGTAGTAATAAAAATAACAACAGTCTTTGGCGTGTGTGTATCTTAAATGATCATGATCATTCCTGAAATTATTTAAGAAGCAGTCACAAATTCTAAACTTTATAGTTTTTATATAAAGCTTCCTTTCTAGTATCTTGCATGTGTGTACTTTTTTGTGTAGTATGCATACTTATTATGAAAATAGGGATCAATGTGAGTACTGCTCTCCATCTCTCAGTGTATCATGTTTATATGCATATGTACATACGTATAGCTTTCATGAGTTTCATGTATGCACTTTTCTTACTTGATTTCACTTTTATGTTTTCTATTCCACATACACAACATATATAACACGCTATCACCCTCTTTTTCCCGGAGAAAAAAAAACTAGATAAAAAAAATATATGCAACGGGCAAAGTAAAGTGGTGGCGGTGGAAATAGGAGGGTTGAAAAGCTCACTCAAAACATTTGACTGCGTACACTGAACAGGCAGTGCAGTGGGGAGAAGAGCATCATGCCCTGCTACTTGTTCCACCACCACCACCAAAACTGCTTTGTTCTCATGTCTATGTTTCTCTCTCCTCTTTGGTATTTCCAATGTTCTGTCCTTCCCTCTGCTTCTTTTTTGCATTGCCTTATTTTCATGATGATCTTGAGAATGATAATCATACCATGAAATGGAGGAAACAACCGAGAAAAACAGAGAGAACGTTGTATATTTATGACAGCTTTACACAGAATGAGTGGAGGGTGCAATATTACAACTCTCGTTCGTCGGCGATCGATTCATTTTTTGGGGGTACAGTTTCCCTCCCACTGCCTCTCAATTTCTTTCTTTTATTCTTTAGCCTCTTCAGCTTCTTCTGCCCTTCCCGTAAAACTTTCATATTATTCATCGTCATCAACATAATAATATAATAAGTTTATAACTGTAAGTGAGACCACGCAGTAGAAAACATTTCAGTTTTGTGCAGTCAAGTCGAAACGCATTGCGATAAGGTAAAAGTAAAGTACTGGGAAATTCCATACTATATCCTATTATGTGTATCCAGCTTAATACATCGCATTAAACATTTTTTTGGTCAAAGTAGTAGCAAAAACCTGTGCTTTGGTTGTGCTGTTGCTTTACTGATATTCTAATTTCCTTAGAGCATGCCATCCTCTAATTATTCACTCAGCGTAAGTTTATTATTGTTGCCTTCATCCAGAAAAACACAATCTGTGCGTGATCATCATCAAGATGATCGAGGTGCTTTCACTTTCTTTGGATGAAATGGTGCATCATCATTGCATATTGTCTTAATCGTAATAATAATAACGATAGTAATAATTCTATTTGCTCCATAGCCCGCTGTCAGGCAGGGCACCAACATCACTGTAGAGCAGCACAGCACCAGTTGGCGCAAAGCTGCTCAATGCTCACTGAGAGCTTTGCAATAACTTTGTATACGTTGGATTTTCTTAAATGACTCTTCTTTGGATAACTAAAATGAATGAGATTTAGAAAACGCATTTTTTGGATTGTTGTGTTTTTCTTTGCGTTTAGCCATATTACACTTTACAATTCAAGCATCCACCCACCCACCCTTACCATTTATTTTATTTTAATATATTTATGCGCATAATATACTTGCTCATGTATAACAATTGTTGTAAAATATTATATCAGGAAGCAAAACTGGCGGCCACCGTGTGGTAGTAGGCTTATTTTTATTCATGATTATCATCATGCTGATGACTAACAACAAAAAAGTAATGTATGCATGTACATGGTTTCCTTCTACAAACCCGGCAAGAAAAACCAACCAACCACCACCACCACCAACCGTGTTGACTAACCCGTTCCACGGAACGGACACAAGAATCCATTGCTGTATTCAAAGTTGAAAAGGAGCAATAATTTAGAATGCATTTGTGCGTATCACTCTAGTTTTCCCTGAACTCGTCTGGATTTAAAAAACAAAAAGACGAATGAATAAAGGGGGAACAGTTCAATAATAGTGGGTGCCAGCCAGGTTTAAATACAGGATAGTAACTATCACAGCAGTATATATTAGCATTAAACATAACCATTGCTTTTGTGTGGCTAGCTAAAATAGTTAAATGGAAGGCAGGAGTGAAAAGGAAATGAGGGGGATTTTAGAGTGGCTAGATTTTTTTGCAAAAAAATATATACACACGCCATTAACGTACAAATTTCACGGATATATGTACATACACTGTGGTATATGACATGTCATACATATAAAATGCATCTATTTCACATGTAATGTCATGGTAAGAGGTACACACTTATATGTGGTAGTACCGCACCGGTCTGCTGGCAATGGCACCGTGGCAATGGCCCTGGTAATATATTATTTTGCAATGCTCAACTTTCATTTCCTCCTATTTCTCTCGCACCGGCTGCTGCCCTCCTCCTACCTCACTACTCGCACACACAAATACACACACACACACAATCCATTATTATTATATTGCTTCGCCTCAACTTCAATTTCAATTGAAATTCATTGAGCAGAGAAAATGGCATGAATTATCGCTCGCGAAACACGGAACCCAAAAGCTACAACTCCACTAGCAGCAGTCAGGACAAGTCAACTTTGAGTCAAACTGAGTTGGGAAAAGGGATTTTCCAAAAGTAAAAAACGGTTGCTGACAGGTCACCAGAGACAACAGCAGTAGTACAACCGAAAGGGTTAAACCCATAAAAATAAAAGCCATAGTATTTTTTTGCCAATTGCCAAAAATTGCCAAATGGCATGGTACAAAGAGTTGGTGAGTGAGTGATGAGAAGAAGGAGAGAATACAATAGAAACTCGGGTGGTGGGTGAAATGGAAAAAGAGAAAAGCGTATGAATCATCATCGTCGTCGCCCAAAGAAACAGAAATATAAAATACTCACTTCAAAGGAACAAGCCAACAAGAATTACTGACTGCGGTTTTGCAGGAATTTTTTTCTTGAGAAAAAGATGCATTATCGCGTTTCAGAGAAGCTATTATTATTTTTTTGCTGAACTCTAACATCAGAGCGGCATAAATTATTTTATTCTGACTTTGGTCAGACACACACACTAAGAGTCTGTTTTTCTGCTGTATCTAGTAGGATATGACGGGTTAAAAATCTTCAAATAATAGAACGATATACTTTTTTTCTTAGTAAATATCCATGGTAAAATACATTGAAAGAAATTAAGGAAAAATACTTAAGTTGTGATGATACTATCATATAGTCGTTGTGTGTAGAATGGCAGTAAACGAGAAAGAAAGGATGGGTAAAAGCTATTAATTTTCTCTGGCGTGCAAACAATCGTAAAGTATAACCTCGTGTAAAAATTCGCTTCCCTTTCCAGAAAAAAAAACATGAAATAAAACCCAAGAACAACATAAATAAGGAAGCTTTTCCTGTGAAAATTCGCTAATGAAGTATTTAATTATTTCTGTGGAAACAACGGAAGTCGCAGTATTTTTTATTTTATTTTCACTCCATTAAATAACTATTTCTTACTCCCACAACAAATATATTTCATGATTTTCCTTTCCTCGCGACCTACATAAAGTTGCTGACATTGCGAAAAAAGGGTCACACTGTTCGTAACTCTTTATTGCATCATGTAACATAACAATGTTTGCTTCAACAGTGCTGTTATCTTTATACATACAACATAAAAATATACCAATGTAATAAAATATAGTATATTTTCTTAACTACATCTACATAAACAACTGAACGGGCATATGCAAAAGATGTACAATTATTATTTACTGAACAACTATATATTGTTAAAAACTTTGTACAAAAAACGGCAACGATGCTTCCTTATTAAACCATGTCTGCCGCAGTCTGATCCATGTCAACTTTGCTCAGCTCACATGTTAACAGCAACAGCTACAAAGTCTTACGAAACAAATGAAGAAGAAAGTAAAATTGTAGGAGAGAAAAGCTGGCATTTAAAAGAAACCGCAAGCGGGATACAATAACAAAATATTATTTTAGAGGATGATGCTTGCTTGACGTCGACAGTCGACGAATTTCAGAGTTTTAACAAAGTTTTCATAAGACAGTGTCGGAGTATAAAAACGGGATGAAACGATGAAAGCATGAAGCCCTGATAACTTGATGGTGAGTTGGTAACATTACGAGAGAGCTTAGTACTGTAATTCAAATTGTTGCAATAAAAGACAGACAGAAATGCAGGGCATCATTATTAAATAGTTTTTAGGAAAGTCCCTTGCACTACTCCAGAGAGGATGAAAAAACTTCCCACATGGAATGTCTTCTTTCATTTCCACACTACGTTCATACATAAATAGTGCTCAGTGCTCTCAGCTTAAATAGTATATTTAATTTACTTCGTCTCCTCCGAGAGAAAAGCATCCTTGTGAATGGATACCACTTTCCTCTAGAAAATAAAAGTTGCGCAGCTTTTAGTATGATATTTTGTATACTTTGTGTGCTGCATAGTTTACATACTCACACAATTCAATTTTCATGATGACAACGTTTTCAAAAACAACATCAAAGAGCAGTTTTACTATTGATATTAAATTAAAAATGCTTGTGTATCCATTTCATGCAAAATAAATACGTACACTGCATGAACAATTTCGAAGGTCCATAATAAAAAATTAATTTGTGTTTTAATTGACACCTGATATGGTACAAAGTAAGTTAGAAAGCAAACTATTTGCTTTTGCCTTTCCTTTAAATACAACTTTAAGGGCTATGAGACTGTAGTTGTGAAAAGTTCAATATGACCTGATTTTCTGTCAGTTTCTATTTCAATTAGGTAAAATATGGCTGTAGATATTATTAGATCAATAACTGTTGTATATTCATGTCATAAATGTATAGATACATTTTGTTCTATAATTTGAGTGTCTATTATTGCCTTACAAAACTACAATGATGACTGCAACATGTGCAACACATCACTACTTCTCCAGCATCAGGGATTGAGTTCAATGTTCTATTTACTATTGTATTCTGCATGCAAGCATTATAGTATTCCAACTTCTAAAGACTTTGTGTGAGTGTGTGGCGCTTCTGATGCCGGAAGCCACCTGTGTGAGTTTCATTTTCTTTTTTCTCCTTTTCAAGCAAAATTCTCTCTTGTTTTTGTGCTTCAACAAACAACTGCAATGCGTTTCTTTTGGCAAAGACAGAATATGGAAGGAAAATAACAAAAAAAAACATATTGAATCTCCACACAAAATCCCACGTACACTTCCACGGAAAGAAAAATAATCTAACCAAATCGAATACAAACAAACTGGTTGGTTCGTATTCTATAATTTCATTCTTTGAAAACAACTACCTTCCACACACACTCGTCCTTTTTAATTTGCATGAAAATGGAATACGAGTGAAACGAGAATGCGAGGAAATCTTCTTGTGATTTCACCTATTCTCTGAAAAATGAAAAACAACAGCAAAAACAACTGATGCAACCATTTAGATTCTACACAGTAAAAGCCATTTCACTTTTACAACATAAGAGATGAGGAAAACGGGACAAAAAGAGAGAAAAATAGATTGGGTAAGACAGAAAACTAGGCATAATCCCAGCTGCTGCTATGCCACCGCACCGCCGTTCCAAATTAAATTGATATCAAGTCAGATCCACCTTCCTTTCTCTTTTTCTACGCATTTCTGTCTTGGTCATTGAGTCCTCTTGTTATAGCCATGCATGTGGAAAACCTGCATCATTTCCAGGTAAAGGATAAAAAGACGCGACAGAAAACTTTAAGTTGGCATGACATCATCCTTGTTTTGTAGCATCAGCCAATGAATCCGAGACAAGCATGCAGACATATGAAAAATATGAATGATTTTGTGATGGAAATTTAGAATGTCAGTATATCCACCAAATAACGTCGCCAAAAAGGCGTCGGCGGCTGAAGTGGTGGTGGTTAAGCAAGATTACAGCTATCACCTCTATTTTTCTACATTCTACCTCTCTTTTTCAACTTTTCTAAAAATGCTTATTAAATGTAATACCATTTTCATAACTTTCGTACGCGGTGACATAAGGGGAATTTGAGAGGACAGGAAAAAATGAAATATTATTATCGTCTTCCTCTTTCAATCAGAATTATTACGGACAGACACACATGCACACACACACACTACGATCCTTTCTACATATGAAACAAGAATCGATTCGATTTAAATAAATCTCTTAGCATTTCCAATACCTCTACTTCTACTTGTTTCCTCCTTTTTACAAAAAAATAATGGCAAGATCAATCCAGCCAAGCTAGTTTAGTTTTGGAATGAAGAGAAATATTCAATTTCCTTTTTTAAAGCTCAATGGATGATGATGATGTTCGTGATGTATTAGTAGTAGCTTTGTGCGTATACTACTCAACTCGTCGATAAACGACACACTAATACGACCTATGACGACTACCCTAGAGAAAAATACACTTATATGTTATACATTCATCGAGCCATGTAAAAAGTAAATCCCTATATAACCTTATGAACTTTCAATTCTAACGTTGCGTAAAAGCCAAACCAGTCATGCCAAATAATCTTCTATCCGCAAAGTCAAGTCAAATAGGAAGCTTGAAATGACCTAAGAAAGGAGCAGAACACGATGGAAAATGAAATTCTACCACACAGTCAGGGGTTTATAAGAAATAGAACGATATCTGATAGTATCATCAGTCTCGTCCCTCTGAAATACAAAATTTATACGTACTCATATAGCCAGGCCAAGAAAAGTCATCATTTGGATCACATGCCTATCTACCCAGCTTTTACATCACATAATAACATTGCCAGCTTGCTGTAGTTATCATCACTGCAAAATGACTTCACACTTGTGAATTGAGTTTATTGAAAATATGTAGTAAGCGTACTAGAAAATCGAGCCTGCCTCGCCATGTCTTTGTTGTTGCATTAAAAATCCTTGCCATGTAGAGACATTTCTCTTACACACATTACTTTCTTCTTCTCCATATACGAAAAAGACGTGCGTACCGCCGTAGATAAAACAAAATATTATCAGTGATAAACGCTTGTATGCGTCTCTCACTCTAATATCTGTAACAGAAACGATATTGAATACTTAAGCGTACTTTTACACTTTCTTTTTTTTGTGAGCTTAATAACAACAGTTGACAGTCGATAGCAAATACTTTTATATCATCACCACCACCCTCCTAGTATCATGATGATCACCCAACATAAATGGAAAGCCAGCTCACTGGACTTTCCTCACCGGTCACACAGTCACAGTCATGCAGCAGTCGGGGTAAATGGCTATCTAATTTACGCCACCATTATCAATCCATAAAGTATACATGCTTGCATGCCTGCAATGTATACCCTGATACGCACTTTATCCTCAAGGTTTTCTACTGTTTTCTACTGCCCGGCCCCTGCTTGGTTTTTTGTGTCTACTTTTGGTCTGCTGCTGTTGAGTTGAACGAGAGCCAAAAAATAAACTGGGAACCAAGACGAAGTACAAGAGATAGATTTTGTTCAGCTTAACTTCCCATTCATTTCCCGTTCAAAGACCTTTTATTATGGCCGCATTGTATACATTTTTGTAGTTTGATAGCAGCATTGAAGTCATGTATTAATAAGTAGTAAGTGTAAGAAGAAAAAAAATCAGAGAAAAAAGTTTTTAGAGAAAGTTTCTAGAGAAAATCTGACTGGTAGTGGCAGTGTACGAACTGAACTGGTAAAGATATATCTGTATCATTATTACCAAATCTGCTGTTTTACGAGAAAAAAGATAAGTTTGAGTAAGTCTAGCGAGATTACTTAAGAGAGTATCTGTAGGATCCTATATCTTCATTTTGATCATTATTTTTTCTGGTGAAAGAATACAAATAGGTACATAAATATTTTATAAGCAACATGTATTAGATTTCTTTTACACGTGTACAAAGTTGATATATGACGCGAAGCGTCACGATGAAATGAGAAAAACGATGACAGCACTAAATGTAATAGTTTGCCTGCGGCTTGTCCTCGTTTTTTACTACGATGACATGATATGATCATTAGCTAAAAATACAAAGAAAACGTTTCAAAAAGCATTCACGTATCTTATGCCAGCAAGCAAGCAAACATCGCTTTTACGAGTAATTTCCGGGACTCCATAATTTCATAAAAACGAAATTGCGCAAATAAAGAAACGAGATATTGTTCATTACTTAAATTTAGAGGGAAATTAAACTCTTCCAAAGCAAATAACATTTAATGAGCGAAAATAAAATCGAATAAAGACTGGTTTGACAAAAAAATTCAATGGCTGGTTACCTGTCTTCTGTAATAACACCATGTTTACTGCTGCCGTTTCGATTTGCAGATGGGGTTGAGGTGAGGTCTCTTCTGGCATTACCACCGCTACTGGTACCGTTGACACGACGGCCATAAATAGATACACCGGATTCACTCAAATAACCATCATTAAGTCGGTTACTGTCAATATTATGACCATGATGATGGCTTGAGTTAGCGCTGAGAAGATCACCGTCCGAGACATATCCTACAACAGAGAAAGAAGAGAATTTTTGGCATGACAATATAAACTTAGAAAAGGAAGTCATCTTACGGCATTATTCTAAACTACAAGAGAGAAAGTTGTATCTTGACTAGCTTAAGTGGAAGCTCGTTAAGAGTCTTCTTTGTTCATACCTGCTGCTGTCATGTCAAAGTTGTCAATGTCAGCATAGTCAGCATAATCTCCAGTGGCAGCAGACGAGGAAGCGTACCCTGAGGTTGAGAACCCGGAACCTCCACTAGATTGTGGAGGAGGTGGGTTTTGAGTTCGTCGACCTGCCATAATTCTGGCAGGATCGCAATATGGATTGCCGGTCTGGTAAGCCACACCACCTTGTCGAGTACCTGTGGCTCCAATAGACTTAACAACTAAAGCCCGATTGGCAGGGTTGCCATTTTCACAGGACCCTGAAATTTGTATAAAAAAGTTAAAAGTAGTAAAAAATAACATATTAGCACGAATTAGAGATAACTAAGGCTCTTTACCTGTCCTCCGCATCTGAATGAAGTTAGCTGCTGATGTCTTCTGATGATGCTGACTGCCTGGAAAAAATGACGGAGAGTTGCCAGGTAATCCAGTTGTACCTGGTGGGCTTTTTATATAGCCATAAGGAGAATTTCTTAGAAGCGGTTCCATTGGTTTGACATTTAACATCACATCTTCTTCCTCACATTCAGGAATCACGGAATTCCCATTGTCTTGACTACCGAATTTATTGTCGTTAATTGTTTTTCCAGAACTGGTAACACTATCCTTCTCGGAAGCCTCGTTGGTCTTCTGGTTTACGTTAATAGTTTCCTCTTCCGGAATTCCAACACATGTTGGTGACGTCAGTGAGTTTCCAGAAGAGGACGATCCCATCTCTAGAGAACCTTTCAGGCTTCCCATAGAACTGGATCCGGATGCAGTGGAAGAAACAAAACCTTCTCCGGAGCCTAATGGGCTTGTTTTATTGTTCGCTGAATTTTCTGGAGGACTACCAAGTTGACTAGTGACTTCATCATCAGCAGTAGAATTTGCACTTATATCCACATCCGCAATATCGTCTAAGGAAGACTGTTGTCTCAACTGTTGTTGTTGCTGCTGATATTTACTTGCCAGCATAACAGTGACATCAGATGAGTTAGAATTGGAGTTGGACTGAGATATAGACGATGTAGAAAACTGGGACTGACTAAGCGTACTTACACCCGCCACACCATTTTCGCCTACCCCTCCAGAATTGCTTTCAATACTGGATACCGAGGCAGTATTACTCACAGAGTTTGTAAGACTAGGCATCGGAGACACTAAAGCAACAGTGACCCCATTTGCGGAGGAATTGTCATTGGCTGACTTAAGTGAACTACTAGTTGAAGTCTTATTAATGCCGCTACCGGTACCTCCTCCACTTCCGGTATTACTGCACAAGGACTTTTCAGATGAGAAGCTATTCTGACTCAGATTAGATCTAGAGTCTGACCTGCTACTACATGAAGTTCCCTCCGGTTTACCATTTGAAGGCGTGTCGTCCTCTCCCACTTCTCCGGTCACTTTAGTCTCACTGTTTTTATTGTTTAACTGTTTACTTGAAGCGTTTGTGGAAGTACTTCCGCTGCTTTCGCTGGATATAACTGAAGAAGATGGTGGATGTTTTAGGGAAGGCTGCTTCGTGGTCCCTTTTACAGCCGCGGTAGGCTTTGGGATTCCTGTACCGTTACCCAATGACTGAAGAACTCCATTTGTTGTCGTTGCACCTCCTGTTGCAGGAGTTGCGGTGGTCCCGGATGACATTGTGTTTGAAGACGTACTTGAATTTAAACTCGTCGTTGACACGGAATTTATATTATTGTTTATATTGTTTGTTGCATTATTAATATTAATCAAGTTATTATTGCCACCGACGCTAATACTTGGTTCTGTGGAGGAAGTACTCTCCCTAGATATCATCCCTCCACTTACCCCAACACCTCCCTTTTCAATTAAACTGTTCCTTGTAGGTATACCCGTACCGGAAACTCGGTTTTTACTGTCTCTCGCAGTTGAATTAGAAGATCCTGTCTTTGGCTGTCTAAGAAAACTTGCACCTGATGAGGTACTATTTGAGGTAGATCCGCTCCCATTCTCACTTATTTCCCCGCCTCCAACGCTACCATTAACTGTAATGCTATTTTTAGTCATTGCACTTGCACTACTTCCACCTCGAGAACTCGAAGAAGTCTTTCTGGAACTACTGGAGTGATGCTGATAAGACGTTGCTTTGCTTCCACTCCCATTTGGAAACTGATGATGATGATTGCTATGCGGGCCGTCGCCCTGACTTTCTTTTCGTGAGCTTTTTGGTGAACCACTAGAAGATGACAATGAATGATGTCCTTTCTGTGGAACCGGAGAAGATTCCTTTGAAGACGGTGATGTAGCGATAGCCTTGCCGAGCTTTTGCCGAAATCCCTTAATAGCCGACCGAGGGGTAGATTCAATGACTATCGGATTTTGGTGGCTACTGGATTTACTACTGTCTCCACTATTTCTTAAAACTACTCCACTGGTGGAAGACGCCAAAGGTCCCTCCGTTCCTCCCCTACAAAAAAAATATAATCCAGTAAAATCCCATTTTATGTCTCCACAACAATAAATACACTGACATAATAGCAATAATATATGTATTATGTATAGTTTTTTTTCAAAAATACGCCCTTCGCAGTACAATACTATCAGTATGACATCGTCAGTCACTAAAGTATAATTAAAGAACATTACTACACATCTTTAATGACCAAGAAGGAAGAGGCTTTGCAAAAAGGAAAAGATTTAATGACCGGAAAAAGTCGGTATCTTTCTCTAGAGAAAAAAACTTGACATTTTATAAATGTAGCCAAATCAGAAAAGAACGTAAGAAAAACAAAATAGTCAGTCAAAGTGAAACACGTGCCAAAAAGCTTGTATTTTTATCATGATTTGTGTTTTTACTGCAGTGCGTATAATGTCAGTGATTAACAGAGAACAATTGTAGGTCATACAGTACAGATTGTTGGATCCACTCACGTTTTTGTTTCTGATGAAAGACTCACAGAAGAATCTGACCTTTCTGAGCGAGCTGAACTGAAGCCACTAGAACTACTTGTTCTTTTATTGCTACTTGCTCCACTACTTGTACTTCCGCTGCTCCCTATAAAAATATCAGTTTAAATACATATTTGAAATGTTTCCAATACTTCAAAATTCAACTGGTTTCTTTAATAAATGATTTCACTTGTGCATACCTTTAATTTTCTCACTTTTATCCTTACTGTCCTTAAAAAACTTAAACTTTTCCAACATGGACGAGTTATTGCTGCTACTACCGCTTGTCTTACTGCTTCCTGTGTTAGCACTAAGACTAATTACATTGTTTCCATGGTGACCATGATGATTATTAGGGTGATGATGCTGGGCATTCACTGCGTTATTATTTTGAGTTCTGGCTGATGCTGAAGATGAACTGGATTTGCTGGCATTTAGGGAAGCTGAGCTTGCATTTGTGGATGAAACATTTGTAGTACCCGACGGTATTCTAAAAAAGGAAAGAAGTAAAAAGTAAATTAAAAAGTTTGAGTTTCAATATCTTGAAAAGATTAAATATACCAACAACTTTCTCAATTATTATTAGCATTATGATTTTTATGATGCGATTGACACTCTATCTTAACTCGATATTAAAAACTCGACATTACACCATCACCAAGTTCTCATTATACTATCAATAGAATAACCATGTTCAATGTTTGATTGAATTTCTCCCCTCCTCTACTCTTTTCCTCCAAAAACAAATTCATTTTTCCAAAGATTATTCTGACTGAAGAAGGAAGAACGAAAATGGAAAAGTTTTCTTTTTTCTTTTCACTCTTTCCTCCTGAAAAAAAACTTGGAATATTACTACACTTACTTGGCATTATTGGGAAGATGCTTTTCATGGATAGAAGAACGCGCACTTGAGGGGGCTGACGGTATCGACGAGGATGATCTGGGCTGCGGAATAAATGAATGGGAAATCCCACTGACTCCACCAGGGCCTGAAGATGCTGCTCCTCCTGCTATTGCAGCGGAAGATGGACTCGTGGATCTCGAGCTGCTTCCTGATGCAGTAAGCTTTACACCATTCAAACTTCCTGTATAACAAAACAACAACAGCAAAAAATATATAATAATCATAACAATAAAGTAGTATCACAACGAATTCAGTATCAACAACAAAATCCAACCCGATCGCAATAGTCGTCATTATGATCATCATCATGTTATCTTTCATAGTATCAGCATTAGTGCATCAACAACAGGAATGTCAAAACAGAGAAAGTATCAAACTTTTCTCCTTTCTTATAACGAAAAAAAGGGATCAAGTTCACGTGACGTGCACTATTCACGTACATCATCAATCTTCATCATCAGTGAACGCGAAAGCAAATCTAAAATCTACACATGGAAACCCTACGTTTTTTTCCTTCTCTTTCTGTTCAACCAGGGATTACTTGTGTTCCAATAAAAAAGTGCATTGAATCTTGAATGCATCTTTATCATCATCATCATCATCATCTACAGAAAAAGGGGGAAACGTAAGAAAAGCACTTTGACTTCCAAAAACAACTATCAACCAAACCAACCATTGGACCAAGGCAATGCAATAATGTGCTTTTTAACTTTCTTTGGTAACCGTTACCATAGTTAACCTTCCATGCACATGCTGTCCCAACTTTTACATTATACATAAATTATGAATTTATCCAGAAGTGTCGGAAGCAATGTTGTGTAACCCATCAGACACTCATACAAACACACAGCCCACCTATTATAATCGAGATAATGCTTTTAAAAAAGGTGCAACATGCAATATGCAGCTTTCTTTTTAGTCATGTCAGTCCTCACACCCCTTTCTTCTCTTGGAGTAAAGTGCACTTCTTTGCTTTTCTCTCTTCTTCTGCCCAGCCCCAACTAACAAAACTTTGTTCAAAACCACCACTGTCACCATCATCATATCACGCCCGCACTTTATTGCCACCGCAACGTAAACACGGGCAATGCCACAATCACGTACAGTTTGTTGAACTAAACGTGAACAGATATTTTATGAAGAATGCAGGTCGCATCTGCTCTTATTTTGGAGACGCATGCATAATTGATAATTCAATACTGAATTGGTAAAGTGGTGTGCTGGAAAATTCATGTTACAACAATAGTACATGTTGGTTTACTTTATCGCTACATAAGTTACTGACATTTTTTCAAAGAAAGCCAAAATGGTAAATGATGGTCTCGCCTCATTATTCTGATTTAGACTTCTTTTTAAAATGAAAAGGAGTGCCATGCTAAACAATACCCGAAAGCATTTTTTGATAACATACTTTTTTCTATAAAATGTCAGTCTGAATAGTTGTCACTGCCAGTCCATTAGCTTTTCAAGAAAATGCAGATGAGTTTTTCTTTTCATACAATTACCCTTCCATCATCTTCATCATGTTTGACTACTTGAGTTAGTGTATAGAGGGAACGTTTAGAGAGACATAATTTCTCCTTGTCATATTTCTCCCTTTAAGACAGCTAGTATTCAGCTTCATAAGAGTGTCTTTCCTTTTATTTACGAAGAGGAAATTTACAATTTACAATCCATTTCACAGGAAAATGTAAGATTACTAACAAAACGGCATCTCTTTATTTGTGCGTGTTGCGTTGTTGCGTAATGCACACGTAAGATACACTGTAAAGTTCTTCGTTCCTTGGTTGCTATGGCCATTATAGTTAAAATCATTCCTATCTTCTCCCGTTGCATTGTATTGTTATCATCAATCCTCTTATTCCTCTCCCAAAACGGCATAATACAGTGTTGTTATTTTATATATCATGGACTACATGCCATGACAGTATTTCTTGTAAAAAGCCAAAAACCTCTTCATCTTGGCTTGCAAAGAAATCAAATTTAACATCCGTCACACGCATGCAACTGCACAATGATATTATTTTTGATTATGGAAGTAATTATGGAAATGATGTTGTTATTGCCATTGTTCAGATTGTTGTCAAAGGATTACATGCTGTTTACATTAAAAAACATGATTACAACTAAACTTTAGCATTTTTCGTAAAGTGTCAGGAGAAATGTAGGAATATACGAAAAAAAAACTTTTATTAAAAAAATAAATACGAATGTAAAACAAAATATTAAGCATTGATAATTTATTCAATTATAAATCAAAACTAAGTAACTGTGGGTGGAATCAGGAAATACCGTTCCAGTACACCACTCAGGAATTCACACCGACACACCACATTCGTCACAAAAGTGGTTGTGATTTCATAATTCATACGTCCTGCCAGGGTTACATTTTAACATTGCAGCAGACTGCTTACAAAAGTGAATGTTGACCATTGTGTCGGTTAAAAAAGTAGTAAAATTATGATCATGATTATATGTTTTCGTAAAAATATGGTTCACATTTTTACCCGCAACAGTAATAATTCACACTCTGCACACACATGACGAGACACACGCTTCTATAACCTTCATAAATGGTTGACTTTATTCTCACCACTTCAACCCAGAAAAGTCAGCACTAAAGCTATTAAAAGGCCTTCTTTTTGTCTGGCACTCTTTTCATCTTGTTATGATCTTATTCTGATAATAAAATGCAAAAGAAACGTCCATCTGCTGCTGAAAGACTAACTCTTGGAGAGTTTAGCACGAACGCCCTTTTGAGGAATTTTATTTTAACAGTCAACGTTTCATTACGACGGCTGCGGCAGTTGTGGTGAAGTAATAAAAGGGCGAAGGTGTAAGTGCTTTATCTCACAGATAAGCATACTGGCTATGAAGATTGCACAATCGACAATATCAAAAGGTGCCAGAAGAAACACGCCGAGCTGTGCTCCAAAGAGTCAAGAGATTATTCCATTTTTTTATGGAAAACAAGTCGTCAAAAATATAAAACGCGAAGAAGGAGAATCATGGATGGATGCTGCAACTACTGGACGAGGCATCATGACTGGCTGTTTTTTTATGAAAAGGTCTGTCTGTCGTGATTTTACATGAAACTATTATATTATAACATAACTATCAGCTTGCAGTGAGAAAAATATGAAAAGTGATGTCATCTTGTTCGGCATTTTGATGTTTTCTATGACTGTTCTGAAGTGGATTATAAAAATAATATTATGTCATTTTCATACATATTTTACTATCTTCTCCTAGATTTTTCTAAGAGTATGCTAGCATTGAAAAAAACAGACAAGGAAAAAGAGACACTCTCTTTTAAGTATTTTTTCTTTCGCATTTTACACCTGGAAAATAGAAGAAAAATGTTTTTATGTTCAGTAAAAAGTTTTTTTTATGAATAAAGGTGCCGTCTCCATTATTATACGGTTGGAAGATATTTTTAACGCGTTTTAGAAAAATCGCCGCCAAAGGATTAGAATACGAGATAACGCGATTTTGAGTCTTTCAAGAGTGATCGAATCGTTTCAATTCAAAGATTAGTGAATTTGGCATTATTTTGTAGCTTTCGAAAGAAAATTGCAAAATGCAGTTGTTTACAAGCAAGCATACTTTCATTTTGATTTAGTAAAGAAAATTCAATTTTTAATTATAATTAACTACCTTTGGCATTGTTTTGGCTTCATATGACAATCTAAATTAAAGCAGTGTGTTTATTTTATGAAATATGACGACGCATTGTAATGAATTGTAACAAACTTGAATATATCATAAAAACTATCATAAATTCCTGAATTCACACTTATATGATATGAGAACCGAATTTTGCTTGCGTAAAGTACCTTGCCTTGAAAAGTAAGTCTCGCTTGTCAAAATAAATTTGTAACATGTACCATTGCATTGAACACTTTACTAAACACTATAAATACATCTTACTTTGTAAATGGCTAGGGCTAGTATGTCCAAAACATTCACTCTTATATATCCACCGGCAGTACACGTCGTGAGCATAAGCACAAAAATGTTTGTCGTATATGCAATTTAAAACAATACGGTCACTGTGCAGAATGAATTGCGTGTTTCAGGCTAAAATACAACAACTGATTTGTATCTGAAGAAATTGAACACGAACATTAATATGGGAGTGGATTAATGTTTTTGAGAATGTGGCACTTAAAACACTTTAATTTAGATAAATTAACTACACAAGTGTATAATTAAAGCAATTCGTAATTTCAAATATTTATTTTACGCAAATAATTATAAATACTGTTTGCACCAACAAGTTTAGTATATTTAACACGGAAGCAGAATGGAGTAGGCTTTTCAGACTGCGGTGGTGAGTGAAAATGGAAGTGATTCTATTTCACGATATCCGTGTCTACACAGTACATAGTGCCGTCTCATGTTTCCCAATGCTGGCAAACAAAAATCGTCACTTGATACACTCGCCATATAAAGAAAAACTACTTGTTATTATGTTATCTTTTGTAAAATTAACTCTCTGTCTAAAATCAATACTTGATTTCTTGTTTGTTTGGCTATCGAATCAATTATCTGTATCGACTTTGTAGCAAAAGGATATTTTCAACTTTAGAATGCTAGAAAAGTCTAAACAATAGGCATTTATGATCATTAAATGAATCTCTCCTCACAATGCATCTAGTTTGGTAAGACGGGATTGTTATAATCTATATTTTTAATGCATAGACTTGTGCACGGAAAGCAAAAACGTAGAAATCGAATCGTGATTTACATAAAAGTACCAGTTTGCAACAACAATCTAAAAATGACAAGTCCGTTTATTATAATATGAGCACTAAATTGTACAAGAAGATTAAATGTCACTAAATTTCTAATTCTTTGGCTTCTCACGTCCACACACTACGCAAGTCAGATTAACAATGCCTCACAGACCTACAAATTCTCAAATATTATTTCTCTCCATGCCTGCCCCCAAACAGCATTAACAAGCTGACCTGCTGTTATTTTGTCGTTGTCTGATAAATCTAACCAGACAGATCCCATGATCCCAACCATCATGTTACCACAACATAATCTTTCAAGGAATTCTAACAAGCTGTACATGACTTTTTTAGCATTCATCTAGTCAGAATCAGAATGAATTGCAAACTTCAACAACTTTTCAAAATATTGCCGTCATTATAGTGATAGTGATGACGATTGTTATGAAAAATGCTTTATGCAAGTTACCATGCCACACGGAGTTCGCTCATGTTTAGATTTTTCAAACCTCAAACAAAGAAACATCAATAAGCATCTTGCTTACAACACTTAAATGCTTCGATCAGATACGCTATTTATGTCAAAACTACTAAATACAGACACCTTTTTTGCTTATTATTATTGCACTGCAGAATAAACTGCATTATCATCATCAGCTTTCAATAAGGAGCGATTTATGTCATCTTTGACCTTTTTACTTTGCAGTTCACTCTCGCACTCTTTTTCATAAACACGCATGATAACTAACACCAAAATGATAGTTAGTACGGCGTGAGAAAATTATTACTATCCTGACTACAGGGAACATAAAGTGCAACAATCTTTGCTACACTTTATTCTGCTGAAACTCTGTGAATCATCTAATCATCTTCTAAGAAGAACGGTCTGGTTTGTCCCTCTTTATCGGCAGGCAAAAGCATAGTGAAAAGGGCAATACCAAATATGAACTCTTGCAAGCGAAAGGCGAAGCAAGACAACAGTTTATTTTACTATGTTCACACCGTGTGCGTCTGCTGTGTCTTCCGTCCACATCCTTATTATGAAATGAAGATGATCATCGTCGTCATGATATGATCTGTGCATAGAAGGTTCACGCAGTGATTGGATTACATGCTCATGAGCTTGTTGATGATGGTGCTTTTCGTTACCACTTCATAAAAGATTATCTATCCCTTGGTTCTTGTTCCCTCTCTTGTGTGCCTTGTTTGCTGACATTTACATCTTTCTCAGATGAATTATGAGCCAATAAGGAATACGAGTATACATGGAGATAAATTTCAATAGTGTTGATGATTGGAGATTTTTTGAGATTGAGTTTAGTGCTAGTTAGTCAGTGTACATGGTGCATACTGTAAAGATGAGGCAAGTGGAAAAAGGCAACTTGAGATATAAAATTATTTTATGCTGTGTTAAATCATTAAAAGGTTCAGTCGACTTGCGTTTGCATGTGCGCAACTAGATATTTACGATGAGGAAGATAATGACGATGAAAGAATATTTCTTTGAATTAAACGGAACGTTAATTGTCAGGGTAGTAAAATCAAGTGAACCTTGTCCACCCACGCATAAATCTAAAAAGCCGTGACGAAACAAATGTTTAAGTTTTTCATGTAAAGAAACAGATGCGACTGTAAATGATAATGATAGCTCTTGTAACGTAACAATTTGTTATCATCTAAAACAATCTTGACTAGCTTTTTCTTGAAATGGCTGGTCTCCTTATGACGTTGGGATTCGTCACTGTCAATAAAATCTTTATCGTGGATTGATTTGGGCATCAAATTTACGTAACATTGAAATCGCCAATTTTCAAAATGTATAACTGATTGATATACCGAGAAGGACAAGTTTGTATTGGCATCGTTGTATTTATGTAGTTTACTTTTATGTGAATGAAGCAATCAGCCAACCAATTATGTTTTTTATCCGCAGTAGAAAATCGACAAAAGAAAAAAATACAAAAATAAACGAATTCTTTTTGGCAAGTCTCACAGAAAATGCAGATTACTTGTTCAATTTCCACTGCTGCTACAGCAGTTCTGTTCTACCATTAATGTAGTCGTATAATATTATATTATTCTTCGTATATTTTTTTACTTACCCCAAGTCTCTTCCCAACTTTCACTTCGAATTGGTTTGGAAGAGGCAGTGGCAGATGAGCCATTTTTGGAATTATTGGCAGCACCAGAACCCGTGCCAACATTTCTACTATTGCTACTGCTATTTCTCCTACCGCTGCCACTACTACCACCACCACCCCCAAAAAGACGCATGCAAAACATTTTTATCTACGTTTTTTGTTTGGAAACTCTGCTTCCAAAAGAGAGCAAAATTTTCACGCACTTTCATCTCTTTTCATTTTTTCTACATGTTTTATTTGTCGCTGCTCCTTTCTACTCTGCCTACTTCCCAAAATCTTGATGCTCTATTCGGCTCTATTTTTTTGTTTTAACTTGTTCAACCAGAAAAGTCTGAATAAAAAAGTAATCTGTACAGAACATCAGCAAAAACAGCAGTCGTCGTCCGTCCGTCGTCGTCGCAGTATTTTTTCTTTGTTCGTCTGTAAATGTTTCGCAAGTTATATTCGTAGGTGCACTTTGGTTAATGAAATGTTTAAGAAACTTTGACACAACTTTGTTTTATGGGCGGGAGCACCACACACACATATACACATAGAAAATCTCTCATAAATCCTCCATTTCCACTTTCATTTTACTATACATACTTACACTGCTTTTTGGCTTCCGTAGAAATGTAACTGTAGTTAACATTAATTGGAAATATGCTTCAACTATTGGGACCATTCAGACAGCTCACACGGTATACATTTAAAGTAACTAAACAATGCGCATTTTTATTAGCGTTGAGAAACATGTGTCAAATCATTTTTATAACAACAACATCACGACAAATGTCCAAAAGTTTATGCAAGTAAAAATATGTCTTCAGAGAACAGGCAAACTTTACTATACGCTTGCCAGAACATAAATTAAAAAAGAAAGTGTAATAAAATGCGATGCATATGGTTTTCAACTCACTTCATCAATCCCGTCATTTTTAATAGTAAAAATAAAAATGGCAACATAATAGCAAGAAACACATTGACCATGCATTCACTCACATTCAATTCTTTTTTTAAACCGAATTACCGAACAAGTATGTAAGTTATGGCGTTTTGTACCCATGTAGCTTTTATATTGCCGGTGGTTAGACTGTTATGTTGCATGCATGTTTCTTTTACATAATCATTAATAACCATAAAAATACCCACTTGTGTGAGCAAAATAGAAAGACATAATAAAAAACTCAAAATTAAAACGACAACGATTATATAGTTGTTGCTATGTAATAAGCAGTCTAAAATGAACAGAATATTGAGCAAAAAAATATTAACTGCATAAATATTCCGTTTTAAAAGCTCACTCTACCAATTTCCAACTTAATAACCTTTTGCAAGTTGATAAGATTGATGAAAAAGTTTAATGAGGAAAAGAAGGATTTTCAAGTATTTCCTTCCCTTCCTTCCAAAACTCCCAATATGTTTTCCTTCAGCTCTTTTTTACTTATTTAACTTTAACTCTTTAATTATCCTGCTTATCATAATGCGTTCTAAAATTACTTTTTCATTTGAAAATCAGGAATGCATGCGTACATACATTTACATTGCATGCTTTCTAGCGATATACATATATTACAGAAAAGCTGATGCAGAACATACTGTACTTCGTCAAAGTTCTTATTTAATGTTTTGACTGTTCGTTTGCTGGTGGACGGATGTAAATGTCAACGTCGCGTAACGTTGGTCTCAACGATCTCTCAAAAAACCAAAAAAATCCGCTTAAATGAAAAAAGGATTATTTTCGCGTTGTTTATTATTGACCCATTCTCACGAAAGGGATTTCACTTTTCAGTTTAACCCTTTCACTAGGACCATGCATCATTCAAATGACATTCTAAAACCGTTACGCCTTCCGTTTCGCATTTCTCTTAATGTATGTCTCATTCATCACGTTTTGGATAATAGTAAATAGGCATACATGCATACATGTACATATATAAGGCTCCTTAACTTTTCGCGTTTCATCCTCTTCTCAGTCGTAGGATAAGATGGCAATATCCATCAAGCTTATCTTCTTAGTAAGTACACCTATCTAACGACGCCGCCAATAAGATGTATGTAGATGCATATAAACTCCAATTCTACCCTAACCGGCTTGTGTAAGATTATTGTTGCGACATGAACAATATAATTTTCAAAAGACGAAGGAGTTCATCTTCTTGTTTCAATGGTTTCCCTTTCTTTATTTTTTTCAATTGCTTTTTTGTTCTTCAGATTTCGTTTTTTTTGGTGGTGGAGGAATGGAGGGGATAAACTTATTTCAGTTTCAACCAGGGAATATATGTTACATTTCTTTCAAAAGAAGAAGATAAAATAGGGGACAAAATATTTCCGAAAAAGAATTACATTTGTACTTAAGATTATTCCGTCTATATCTTGTTGTTTGTCTTTTTTATAATTTTGGAAGAAAAAGCAGAAGGAATGTGGATTAGGTGTGGAGGAAAAAAAACTGTGGAGAAGAGGAGGCGGGAGGTGAACATTAAAAGTTACAAACTAAAAATTGTGAACATTATTATTATTACTATCATTGTCGTTCGCATGATATTACCAACAGTGGTGGGGAAGGATGATAAAGAACAATATTTGGTGAATTGAATGAAGAGTCGCAGTCGGGGAAGGTGGAAGTGTCATGATAGACAAATGAATTTAATGGAGCTTCCCTCCGAAATAAAATTTGTGTGAGCAATGCAGTATAAAAGTAATAATAAATGTGCTGCGTGCTTTGCCCATTTATTTTGATTTACTCGTACTGTATAATATTGTACTCTGTATATTATATAATTGTATTTTGTGTGATCTTGATGAAGTGACCGACTAAAGAAAAAAATGATTTGACACGACACGAAGCAGAAAAGGAAATTTGGGATTAACAGCAGCAAAGGTTATATGTTATACAGCAATTGCAATGTAATCCATTACACTTTTTTTTTTATTGAACGCGCCCGTGAAATAACTTTCACCACAATTAAAGTAGACACGCAATCATTTACAAGTTTGGAGGGATAAAACCGTAAAAATTTTCACACAACATTGAAATCTAGTTCATCGTGTTAAATGTATGGACAAATTGAATCACCAAAATATTTTTTTCAAAATTGTAAAATAACATTCTCCTGTTTTTATTACAATCTCTGATTCCAATCTAACCATGTGTAACCAAAGTGGTACGATAAAAACGACACTGGACTTGCAACAAAAACAACATGTTTTCTTTAAAAGCTTCAACCGATTTGTTTTTTACAGTTGTTCTGTAAAAAAAACTTCTTAGTCGGATTGCTATTCTTTCTCTTTCTTCTTTCCACTGATTATCATCCCTGATAAGTCCAAGCAAACAGTAGAAACGCTTTTGTTACTTCTTTTTATAAACTCAGTCTCTCAACGTACTTGAAACGCTTGAATGCACGCACTTTCTCAACTTTTACAATAGTATCCGTCCACACGCACATACACACAAAATACAAATCCACTTTTTCCCCTGAATAACAACGACAATATGTAATAACATAAAAGCGCTTTTCTCTATTCTCTATTTTCAACAAATTATGCCATCATCATCCTCCAACACAAGTCCACAAAGGAAAACCACACACTCACGCACACACACACACAAACATTGTCAAACACACAGTGAAGAAAATTCCCAGCTCTCCTCCACCACGCGATACCATGCACCACCGTACCGGGTAACCTCCAACTTCGACAAAACCTAGAAACGGTTTGAGCGTTCCCTTACCACACACTCATCATCTTTATACAGGAGCCAGAGCCAGGCAGGAGCTCACTCCAAAATACATTCAACATGCGTAGCTCTCATTTCTCTCCTAACCGTCTTGGTCGTCCTCAGTTACGCAATAATAACAACTGTACATACAACAACTCCCGGCGGTGGTAGAAACCAGAACAGAACCGGCATTTTTTCATCATACCAGCCACAATCCACCACACACTCTCAGACAGAACAAGTCTCACATTAAGCAAAGCTTTTTACACATTTTCATGCTCTTGAACTTGCTTTCTCTCTCTCTTTCCCAAGCCGCAACCTAAAGTGCATTTTTGTTGGTAAAGAGCATTGGCATTTTCCTTTGGTAGAGAGATAGCCTAGCAATATTCATGTCTCCAGGGTGACATGCGTCTTTTTTCTTGGTTCCCTTCACCAAGCACCAATGTACCGATATGAAGCAGCAACAACGACAACAACACTTCATTGTCACTTTTCCATTTCCTCTTTCCCAACCTACTATACAGACGACCACCAAGGATTTTTACTACTGATTCTCGATACGCACGCACTATCGTTACGTACTTTAAGTGTGTATTTTGTTTAGAAAAAGATATGAACCATGCATGCACACTCAATTCGTGCATTTTTTATTTGCATTGCAGATGATGATGATGATCATCATCATCATCAAAATGACAATGCATTGCACTACTCAATGATCAGGGAAAGTTGTCGCAGTGATTTTCCTTTACACATACAACGAACGTATTAGGCCTAATGTAATGCGTCAACAAGGTTGTGAAGGCAACCATGCTTGATATTTCTTGTAAATAGTTGCCTCCTTGCTGCTGGCGCGGAGGAGAACAGATAAGGAGAAAAATTCGGAGGGAATATTTATGGGACTTGTTTAATGAAAAATGCAAGGGAAAATAATCTTGGAGTACAATAAATAAGAGGGAAAAAATCCGAAAAGTAAAAATGCACTCCGTTCTTCTTCTTTTTTCATTTGTGAATGTTCAAATGTTCAACCCTTTTATTCTTTCGTATAGTAAAACTGAATGAATGACAGGATTCTTTAGATGTTTTAATAACAAAAAAACCGGCAGGGATTTTTTATTATTAAATGTTTGTAACGAAGTTGCACATTTTGATGTACATACGCTTTTACATGCAAATTAGATAAGAAATTTTTTCGAAAACTACTTGTTACCAGCGAGAATATCAAATGGAGCATAGTTCCTATTGCAGTGCATCAAAATGTCTACAATCATTTTAAAAACATAGTACGTAGTTAGGTAGGTACAACGTATGAACTTTAGACGTGTATGGTATCATCTCAAGAAATTTATTGGTCATGATCACAAGATTTTTTGACATTTATTAAGATAATTTCCGTACTTGAATTAACAGAATAAATGTTTAAGTACGTGACAACTGATTGTTCTGATTTCCCTGTTCTACGAATGCAGTGAAGATGATAAGATAAAAATCGTATTCATGACTGCAATTCATAATTCAAATCAATGTATTTATTTACCATACGAAATCAAACAAAGCAAAAAGGTGCAGACTAAAAATCTATAAATATTGGAATTAATTCGAGTTCAAGCTTTTCTGTAACGTTTTTCCTCTATATAAAGGTTAAAGTAACATCGGAAGTAGAACCTGGCTCTCTGAGTAAGCACTTGTGCAATAAATTATTTGAGCTGCATAATAAGATATTTTAACAGCTGCTATGTTCACTACGATTACTCTTTTTTTTGGAGCATTTTGTTTCTGTGAAAAGTAAAAAAATGCTTGGCAAGTTGCAAGGCCAAGCGGAAACCACATGATATTTGATATGCTATTTGAGGAATAAAATAACCTGATCATATAAATCGTACAGTATAGTGCAATAAAAGAGTATACTGGAGCACAGCTGGAATCCTGCAAACAAAAATCCTGAATTCTGATGATTGCATATTAGATTGAGCTGGAATTTGATTCAATTCTAAAAACTAAAGTGGTATTTTACTCAGCGGCAGCGGTACTGAGAATTGCAGCGCATACTTTGTGCATTTGCTACATTTTGGAGTGTGTGTGTGTGCAGCTTCAGTTTCATCCAAACTAACCAGTTTCACTTTCACTTAACTCTATTCCGCCAATCCGATTCTGATTTCCCCATCAATTCCCTTTTCAAACATCAAAGCGCACAATAGAATGCATCATCATGCTACGACGCTTTCACCACACCACACACACATGCATCTTTCATATTATTATCATCTCTTTTCTATTGTTTTCGGTTGTTGCGTTGTTACAGTTACAGTTGAGTTAAACAAGAATGCAGGAATAAAAAGCTTACATAGAAATTGGATTTGAGTCACTCCCCCGTCCCAGTCCTATGTGCATGCAACACAATCAATTCTAGTTGACTTAAAAAGCGGATTCACTCAGAAGCTCAAGGAGACGAAAGGAAGAGTCTGGTTGTAATCGAATCTATTTAGTTGACTTGTCCACCATACCATTCATCTACTTTGCACTGTACTGCCACAAGAGAAAGAGTTAGGAGGGAAATTTTCATCATTATCAATCGTGAACAGTAAAAAGTGAGCCGAAAAGAGATATGTGGCGCAGCAATGTTAACCAGACACAGAGAACAACGGTGGTACATACTGGAAACACTAACAGAGCATCAAATTGATTTAATTCACTCGCTATCATCGTCATCCTGATCATCTTCATAATAGCTAGAGCGAGTGCACATCTTCAAGACTGAACCATTTAGGAAGGGGTGAGAGAAAAAAGAGGATCGTGTGTATGGTTAAAAAATGAAAGAGGAAATGGAATTTTCACCGGAGAAAATAACAATAATGATGAAAGGGTGAGCCTGGGAAAATCAAAACAAGATTTTTTTTGGAGAAAATTCTTTGAAATTTTTTTTTCGGAAAGTAAAAAACTTGAAAGAAAAAAGTACAGGGACTGATTAATGTCTGTGAAGAAAAGAACATGTGTTGTATTTTGAGATGTGAAGAACAGAAAGATTTTTGACTTGGTCAACAACATATGAGACACGCTCATTGAATTTCATGAGAAGGGATAAAACATTTTGCTAGGAAGAACAACAGTTTTATTTTCAAAGTCAAGTCTCAACACTCCACTCAAGTCGGGATTATTTAATGAGGCAAGGTGAAAGTTGACTGGTTTGTCCAGCGACGAAAAAAATATGTTCATTTTACGCTACCGTGAATTTCTTTACCAATCTTGTTGTCTCATTCGAACGAAGAAACCAAAGAATTCTTTTCTCCTCCACTGAGCTGAATCAAATAGCCAAAGTCCAAAACAAAATCAATAAAAATCATTGCAGTCGGCACGAAAAAAAGTTCCAAACTTTTCAAAGTTAAGATGAAAATGTTGACTTTGACTGTCGACGGCAATTAAAAAAAGATTATGCAAAGAAACCTCTTTCTTTATTGTCGGAGGTGGTGTCGGAAGCAAACTGTTCATGTAATGGTGAAGAAGAACATAATTTTGTAGAAAATAGGCAGCCAAACATTTCAACCCGCCTTCCATACTGTTTTTAACAAATTCCACTTGTTCTCCATATTCCCCGTGAAATTTATGCGATAACATGCAAATAAGTTGTGAAGGCAACATACCGTCCACTACCAAACCAGTATAATTTTCCCTGGAAAATTAGGGGAAAATGCACAAAACCTTGTACTTGACTTATGCTACTTCTTCTCAATTTTTCGAATTAAAGCCATATCCTATTTCGTTGCAGCTACAAATTTCTGATGATGACCTTACGCAGCAATATATAATTCTGTATTGAGTATAAGATAGAAACACATCTTTTCATAGAATAGGGAAACTTCCACTTCATTTTACCTGACACTCAAGCAATCTTTCAACCGTCCCATTATACGATTTTCTTCTAGTTTCCTTTCAACCCTTTCACAAAATAATGGAACAGATGAGCACTTCTTCTTTCTCCTTCTTGCAATAATAACATTCATCTCTTTTTCCGTTTAAATATTTCTATACATCTTCCCCTTTCCACTGCTAAGTATCATTTCACCCTTAAATACAGTTTCTTCTTGTTGGGGTAATAACAATGCAATAATAATAACAACGATAGCAGTAGCAACAACAACAAAAATAAAAGTAGTTTGAAAGTTACAAAAAGATGCAACATTCAAACTAGTACTTCATGTTTATTGCTTTACAAACAGTGTACACAAAATGCATAACGCTGGGGAACTTTTTAGAGGACGGATCTACAAAAGTGGTTCGTTTTTTGAAGACGGATCTACAAACCTGGCTCGTTTTTTGAGGTCGTATCTACTTTGGCTAATTCGGTTTTTAAAGGACGTAACTACGATTTATGGGATTTTGGTTATATTTCAAAA